>JANFOG010000009.1:1800000-2039783 GCA_024336345.1 Mariannaea sp. PMI_226
CTAGGGGCAACCCTGCTCAGGGAGCCATTGAAGCCATTTACATCGCATGCCGTGACCTACCGACTGCCCGAAGAGGCTGGATACTGGTATACCCAACTTCATCGTACTGCTAAGTCTACATCAACACCCAGATATTTGTTTCGAAGTAGTTTTGCATGGCTAGGTGTTGATCGCGTCGTTCTTTTAGCGATACACCAGGTGGTTCATCTGAGATTGGTAGATGGTTGTTTCAGAATAATTCAAGCTTTGTTGGGAGAGCCATTGGCGTCGTGAGGGGGCGGATTTCCCCGCAAACTGTATCAGCACAATATGCGAGTGCTTCAAGAGGTCATGACGAATGCAACAACGAGCTGCAGACTGAAAGTACGTTGACGCAGTTGTGATTCATCAGTGGTAGCAAAGCTAGGACTTTGCCGTGGCATGAGACTGGACAAATGCAACGAAGGACTGCGGGGTGAGGTTATGTTGACGCGGATCATCGGCCACGGGCGACTGTGTAATACGGGCTTCACAATGGCGTGGATATTGACGAATTCGATGGAAACCAGTAAACTGAGGGCACTCTGGCGCATTCACAATTTCCCACGGCGGCATGGTCCGGATCAAACTTAGGTACGCGATGTAGGTCTAGGTATAAAAGACGTGAGTAAATCCTCTTCAAACATCTTCCAACAGAGCAGATAGCAATCAAATTCTTCGTTTGGACACTTGCTCAAGTTGAAGCACTATTCTGATCATTTTATTATCACAACCCAGAAGTTTTGAAAACCTCTTCCTTCAACATGGGCGATATCCTCCACAACTCATCTTCTGACGCGCCCAACGACGGCAAGGTCCTTGCCATCGACCCCTACGCGCTCGTTCAAGCCATTCTTGGCCAAAAGATTGAAAAGCCGTTATCTACTGGTTCTGGTGGAATACAGTCTGGATACGATGAGCTTCTCGATCTGAGACTTGAAACTGGGCTGTCCCTGGGTGGAGGAAATCTGAAGCCTGACCATCCGCCGAAGGACGTCAGAGTCGGTGCCGTCAATCCGTATGCCCTGGTAGAAGCCATCATGGGCAGAAAGATTGATAAGCATTCGATCAACTCGGCAAAGATCTTGTCCAATGTCCTTCAAACTGACTATGATGAGCTCTTTGATATGAAACACGGCTCTGTGCTATTTGCCGGGCTGAAGCTGAACGAGAAAGAGAGGAAGGCGGAGAAGTTATCTGAGAAGGACATTAAGATCCTGCACGAACGAGACCTGGTAACTCCTGATCTATCTGAAGTTCAGCGACTGCAGGATCTCGAGAAGATTGGGCTCAAGGACTTGGAGAAGACACGCGTCAAGATGGCCCGCACTCAGAATGGGAAGCTGCTCTTAGTGCTCCATGCTCCTTTGGGCAAGACTCTGTCCAATCACGAGGTTACAATGTCTGTCAATGAGCTCGTCAGCCCATTCCGGATGCAACATGGTCACTGGGCACCGCCCAACAGCTCGTGGCACGACATGTATGACTACTTCTTCCAGAGAGTCAACAGGAACGTCATGAACGACCTCACCATGTATCAGATTACTGAGCAGCAGAGAACTACACACAAATTTGATGATCCAACCCAAGGTTGTTCCAGCAACAGCTGGCTTATCGCAGCTCTGTTTTCAGTCTTCTGGTCTGATCCCTCTGCAATCAATCGCGCTACCAGAGTCTACCAAACTAAAGATGAGAAGAAGCACCTTTCTATCAAGCTCCATGACAAGGGAGGCGACAACAATGCTCGCACTGAGACTGTTGAAGTAAACTACGAAATACCTATCAATAACTCTAACAATGAGCCTATGTATTGTCGCTCCAGTGATGGAGTTAACATTTGGCCATCACTGTACGAGAAAGCTTTCGCTAAGTGGATTACTGGCGGCTCGTCGGAGCATCCTGACATCACCCAGACGCACTGTGGTGATCCGATCAAGGCCATGGCACAGATCAATGGTAAGGACCCCCATTACTACATGACTGAGCATCACTCTTTCAACGATATGCTGGGATTGGTCCGCTCCAACTGCGTGAACTTCAAGACCATTAATCCAATGGCTGCCTGGACCTACGCCACTGGCGATATGTATAGAGGCAGCAACATCGTTGCTAATCACGCCTACTCCATTCTTGGTTACACAATGCTTGGTGACAAGCAATACATTGTTCTACGTAACCCATGGGGAGTTACTGAGCCTGTTGGCTTGACCAGCAACCCAGGACTCCTCCAACGTGTCGAGCCAGCTTTGTGGCACCCAGCCGCGATGCTTGATGACGGTGGTCTGTTCGCAATTGAGGCTAAGGCCTTTAAGGTCTGTTTTGCTTGCATTGGTGTCGCAAAATAGTTTGTTTGTTTTACCAACAGAACAAAAAAAAAAAAAAAAAAAAGGCTTTCTTGACCCTGTTCGATGGTTTCCTTGCTCTGTCTCCCCGCCGGGTTGCGGTGTCACTCTTTTGTGGATAGCTTTCTTTTGAGTGAGGTTTGGGTACGAAACTAGGACATATCTAGGTTGACAAATTGACATTATTCAACTGGGAATATTTGTCTCTATGTTTATGCGGTCTTTTTTCTTGCTTGCCGCATTCATGATATTTTCTGTGCTACACTCTGGACCAGGTGTATGTCGTCTTACGCTGCTTTATCGAGAAAGTAAATTCATTCTAGTTGTGTAATGCTCAATATTTCCAATTTCCACCATCGCTTGGTTTTGAAGCAGGGGTTTTGCCAACAGTTAAGTTGAAATACACATAAGGGTATCAACTCTCGGGCAAATCCCAGCCCTTTTAGTCTCATTTCAATTGCCCATATATCCCCCGTCTACAACAAGTACCTCTCCTGAAACATATTGACTGGCAGAACTACAGAGGAATACAATAGGGCCAGCGTAGTCAGCAGGAGTCCCCCATCTGCCTGCAGGACAGCAGGCTACTCCGGCATCATATTGTTCAGGGTCCGATCGAAGGTCCGTATTCCTACTTACTGTATGAGTCAAGCACTACGGCATCACGCTGATAGACTTACATATCTGTAGCCACATATCCGGGCGCAATAGCATTAACTTGAATGTTATGTTTTGCCCACTCATTGCTCAAAGCCTTGGTCAACTGAGCCACCGCACCCTTGGATGCGGCATAAGGGGCAATAACGTCCCCACCTCTAAAGCTGTTGATGGAAGCAATGTTGACAATCTTGCCTGTTCTTCGAGGGATCATATGTCGACCCGCAGCTTGGCAAATAAAAAACAGTGCTTTGACATCGACGTCGAAAACCTATTCCATTGTAAGCTGGACTGAAGAGAATATGATCCAAGGGTTGGCATTCATACACTGTCCCATTCATGTTCCGTAACTGCTACTGCCTCCGCCCGTTTTAAGATTCCTCCACAGTTTATTAGAATGTCAATATGCCCACCCATAAGTGATAGAGCTTCCTGAAATACGGGTTCAAAGTCATCTATCTGACTCAAGTCGCATGAGATGATTTCCGCCTTGGCGCCCTTTGCCCGAATGGCATCGACAGTTTCAGTATTGCTAACATCTCGCTGCGCAATGCAAACCGCGGCTCCAGCTTCGGCGATGGCTTCCGCCATTCTGGCGCCAATTCCTCGAGATCCGCCCGTAATAAGGGCATTTTTACCCTTCAGGGAGAAAAGCTCCAGTGCTGGAACCTGGGGGGTATGGTTAGCTGCCATTTTGAAGTAAAGTTGCCGATAGAAACCACAAGAATATCTAGAAATGGGAACACACTTGTGTGCAATCTGCATTTAAAGCATCCCATGATTATTGCGCGAGGTACCCAACACCTCACAGTGTTCCCTATTAGGAGACTCGGCTTCGTAGGCTGTGGTGATCCGATGGCGGGGTTCTGATGGCGGAGTCGTCTTGGCCCATGCTCCACATCCGAGTCTTCGTGTCAATTATGACGGACACAGGTTCGGGAACAGATCCGACCCGTAGCTGTCCGAGCTATGGTGGATGAATTGGCATCTCTGCAGAAAAAAAAAGTTTAACGATGTAGCGTAAATGAATTAAGCTCGTTGTGCCTTGCTTTTACTATCCCCTGCCCATTATTCGGCTCGGTAATTCCGATTTGATTGTGCATCTTATCATGTCCAAAGGACCCAAAGCCCAGGTATGCTTATCGCTGATATAGCACTAGTAAGTAGTGAGGCACTTCATATTGGCCTGGTTAGGTTGTATACCAGTTCAAATGCCATAGCTGATTCATCGATTACTTTGGAAGTCATGGTGCTGGCTCCGTGATGCTAGTCAATTTGTAGGTATTGATGTTAGCATTAGAGCAATGGAATGTTAGCAAAAGAAAAGCCGCCATAATATCGCTATGTTGATCTAATTATGCACTTCCACATCATCTTTCATCTGGTGTGAAGTACGAATTGGTAGAATAAATTCTAACTGTAGCTATGGGAACAGGATTTTTACTTGTTTGCGTAAGACTTGAGGCGATGCAATACCACTCAGAGACTCGGAGGCCTGCTGAATGACGCAAGGCAGACATCAGATCAGGAGATCCAGAACCTCCCACACACTGGCAAACTTCAGCTGACTCCAGGCTACAATTGCAGCGTGAGCACCCTTGCCATTACCAAAAGGGGTATAGTACAAGCTACCACAAGGCAGAACCCTGAGCGACGCGACATTGTTTTACTGGGCAATAGAGTGCTGGAACGCACTCAGCTGAAGTTGTGGTTTAACAGGTTGGGCTTCGAGGGGCGAATTTACCAGCAACTCCACGCCTCAATCGGGCGACAGAGAATCCACCGTCGCCCAGGTTCAACGGACTTGCATAAGTCTTGCTCGTTGTCGTATCGAATTGTTGTCGACGGGCTTCATCACTAGGGGCTCCAATAAAATGGCCATTGTGACAGCCAAGACCTCCATCTTTGCAGACGAGTCAACCTTGGCTAAAGTTGAAGACTGCCGGTCACCCTCCATTCCCCTACCGCTCTCCCGTCAAGCCGTGGGCTGCTGACGTAGACGTGGTAAAGACATATTACACCTATCAATAAATAAACTTACAGGTAGTTACACCTTTCCTATTACCTCTTCCATAATCGCTTCAGAACTGCCGTTTCATCAGAGCCACGCAGACAATGAGCTTCACCAACATGTGCCTGTCCATCCGGATGCCCTGGTCGAAAAAGCACCAAATGAAAAGTGAGATGCAGAAAATTCCCAGGATTGTACTTCATTCTCCGACGGAACAAACACTCAGCAGTCCCATTCCGACGAATCTACAACCAAAGCAATCACTTGAATCCACTCAAACTTGACGACCACCAAAAAAAAAAAAAAAAAAAAAAAGAAAAGACAAAGAGGGAACAAAAAGATCAGTACTCCACAACCGTTGAAGCCAAGGACGACCCAGTCGATGAAAAGATATTATTTCAGGAGAACATCATAGTTGAATGTGAGCACAATAGGCCATATTGGAGGGGAAGGCCCTGCCAGCCATACCTACGCAACCGTGAATGATATTGCCAATATTGCTATGCACGAGGCATCATTGCATCACCCAGACATCAAGAGTACATGCGACGACAACAATCGACACAGTTGTATGCACCACTTCCGAGGCGGAGATCCCGACTACTCCTTAGGTTGCGTTGGTGAATCGCAGCCCCTCAAATCTTGCGGATATTATTCTCAGTCGTTTATTCAACCAGATTATCAGCAGCGGAACCTCATATACTCACGGAGGATGCATATCTAATGGCGAGGGAGATTTTTTCTGCTTCTGGAAGTGGAACCCAGAGAAATCGTGGGCGCGGCGGTTTTAGGAGCAGTGATGGCTGCGCTGGAGGACCAGCAAACTGGTGGATAAGCAGGGAAGAATGCAACATCTCTAATACTATTATTCGCATTGCATCAAATTTCAGACATTGGGGCTTTGTATATTACAATGCAAAAGATGCACCTACCCTCCCTCCTCTCTGATCTGCCTCCACGCTTCACTATGTGTCTTCTTAAGTGGAAGCGATTTATAACACCGTGTAATCATTCCCTTCCCCAACCAGTTAAGACGATTTTTTGACGTTTGCAAACACGTCACTAAGCCAACCCAGAGTCACGTAAGCCTGCTGCTGCTCTGCTCCAATAGCACAATGCTCGCCAGCACCCAACTCAGTCTTAAAGAGATGGTATTCAGACTGATTCCCCAGAATTCTTGCCATCTCCTCGGGCTGCTCAGGTGCTGTGGTGTCGTCCTGGCCCGAAGCAACAAAGACGGGGCACTTGATCTCTGCCAGGTTAGTTGCGTTGAGATTGAATTCTCCCATTCGCGAGAACCAGGTATAAGGATCAGTGGTGTTCCAAGCCCACATGCCCTGGTTGATACTCCAGCGAAAGGAAGTGGGAATATTCGGCGTGGCCAGCACCTTGTTGACGTAGGCATTGAAGCCAGTCTCGTTTTTGGAGAAGTATAACTCGTCCAGACCAGGAGGGAACTTCTCGATTATTGCCCTCTGCAGGTTAAGCATGCCATCAATAGCTATCACAGCGGCGAGGCGATGCTCTCGAGTAGCTGCCAGAGGCGCAAGTAGTCCACCAAAGGAGACACCGATCAGTGCAACACGGTCAGGGTCAACATCCTTCCTTGTGCGAACATAGTCGACGACTGGGGTGACGGCCTCCCACCACTCTGGGATGAAGCCGATATTTTGCTCGCGACGTACAGTTGGCTGGCCAGGGCCTTCGTACGTGATGCAATTCCAGCCCCTTTCGATTATTTCGCGACAGGAGCCGTGGTATAGTTCCTCTTGCGAGCCATCGTATCCCGAGCCGACAATGACAGTAGGTCGACGAGTATTCCTGGAGGGTTTCTGGCTGGGAGGAAATTGGGGATCAGCTGGGAAAAAATAGGCTGGCACAGTAAAGTCCTTCGCCTGTAACTGGACAAAGGTAGGAGGGCGTGGGAGCAGATTGACGGCCTTTGTGAAGGTGTGGTTTTGTTTATCCCAGAGCGAGTAGATCCTGGGATCGGAGATGTTGCCATGGAGAAAGAAATCAGCTGCGCGGTAGTACGAAGAGGCCCGGAAGTAGGCCTTACGTGCAGATACAAGGGCATTCTTCTTCTCTGCGTCCTTAGCCTGTGCCAGAATCTGGTCGGCTAGATAGGTGAACTCTTTATTCCAACTCTCCAGGTTCCCTGGTTCAATCTCGGCAGCGGCCCTAAGGACCTCGCCAGTAGCCGCGCCTCCTTCATTGGAGAGGGACAGGTATTCGCTGAGGACGAAAGCAAACTCGGAGTCGCTACTCAACTGATACATGGATGTAGTCGAGTTAGTAATGGTGGCATTTGGCGGGTATGCATGGTTTCCCTTTGCGTTGGCAGTCTGTATCACGGAACGTATCAGCAGCTTGTCGTCTCCACGTGCGAACGGAATTCATACAGCGAAGTGAGCAAGACTCGCGACCAAGACTTGCTTGGAGAAGAGCATTTTGTGTTGTAGAAGGTTGAGATCTGATTCTGTAATCGGGATTGAGGTGAACCATGAAGATATGAGAACCAGTTCATAATGCCGTTACGTCCCTTTCTTTTATATCCTCATTTGAAGTAGGACGTTCGCGTCTTGTTCCGAGAATGACCTCATCTCGATGACCGTTTGAACAAAGGTTTTCCATCGACATGAATCACGTGTTCCTCAGCTTCCGTCCTCCGAGTGAGAAGACCAATATAAAAGCCCAAATGTCTCTTGTTCAAATCGCACGGATTGTCTAACATCCGTCGTCCGAGTGGTCAGGTTGATATCATCATGTTTCCTATTCGAATGGGCTACCCGAACCAGTATAGCGGAGAGGGCGGAGAAGGCGGAGCTAGCAATTTGGGCTTACATGTCGGATGGGGAGCTGCACGCCACTGGAGATCCCCCTCCCGGTGCCAATTGAATGGTGGTAGATCCCGCTTTTAGCGACGAGATTGCCGACTTGGCAATGCATCAACAGCACAAACAACCCTGGTTCGAATTGGACGCTAAATGGGTTATAGCGCATTTCGGGAAGAGCGGCAGTCAGAGCGTGATGCGAGGCCGCCGGCACAGGCACATTCTGCATGAATGGCTACGGGCAATTGAAGTTTGCTGGAAATAATGGCGCTTTCATATGTTTACTATGTATCAGGTCAATGACGATACTCGACGGCCATGTTGACTGTGAACCACCCAATAATGTGAATTTGGGGCGATTTTTCTCCTTCAACGCAATGCTCCAACTTCACAAAATCTCACGTATTCATACAGGGAACAATAAAGGTCACTCTGCTGCGCCCTGGCCCCCCCAATAAAAAAAAACAATGCAGAAGAACGAAAAATGCAGAACCGCAGATGCTATAAGTGACCTAGTAATGCAAGATTTCCTACCTACGATACCAAGTTATAGTTGGATGTGGCTTACTTTCTTAAACGGCGATACCCCTTCTCCTCCGTCAGATCTCACAATCATGAGCTCATAGAAGTCCCACAACTCCGCGGGTAGCTATAAACTTACTGTACCGCTTACTACGGTCAGTCCTGACACCCACTGAAAGATTAACCGTTGGTGGGAATTTAGAGGGATGACATGCCCAAATCTGCGACTTCAAACCACAATAGAATAGAATGTTGATTTTGCCTATTCGGGAATGGAAATGAGCATTCGCAGTCAATAAATACGTAGCTGTTGTTGCCGTTTGCCTTAGGCTCCTTCACGTCCGACATCGCTCTCAAGCTGCGTAGTTCAGAGTGGCTGATCGTATGCATCTCTATCCAAGTACATCAAAGCCATCTTGTTGCCGACACGTGTCTGTAGACCGCGGTATGCTCGTCGAATATGCCTCTCGAATATGCATAACAATGAGAATCTAGGAAACTTCCCAAGTCTCATCCACGGACATCACCGACGTACAGCGCCAAATAGGCATCAAATGTCTGGGCCTCGCCTCAGCCATTGACGTAAAGATGCTGTAGTAGAAGTCATACCAAGCAACAACAGGGAGAAGCGGCACTCATGATTAAAAAGGTTTCTTCTCTTTGAGTAATTTGTACATCGTTGCCATGGCATTATGACAAGGATGGCATTTCCTTGTATTACTTTACTTTTAAATATTAAATGATGACATCCATGGTCTACATGGCTTCGATTAAGCATCTCATAATGAACAGAGAATTACTGCATCCGGGATTTCTTGCGTGAACCCGAATCAAAAAGTACACCGCACCTATGGTGACAACATCCTTGCTGCCCTCTTCCGTTCCCTCTCCAATCTCCACGTCTCCCCCCACTGTCGATGTACCCAAACGAGTGGCGAGAAGGCTGCCACGACTCCTGCTAGAATCATGAATGAGTTCCTGATCCCCAGCGCGTCAATGAGCGGTTGGATCACGCTGACGCCTGCAGCTCCGAAGAGGCATCGACACAAGTTGTTCGTTGCGATAGCACCAGCGGGTCCCTCGGGGAAACAGTCCACCAACATGGTGGAGTTGATGTTAAAAATTGCTGTAGCTGTGAATGCAATCATAAACTGCAGGCTTAGTGAGGCGACTAAATTGGCAGCAAAGTACCGGTGCAAGCCATTCAACTCATAGCTAAGGCCATAGAGCGCAAGGGATACGGCGAAGGCGATGCTGAAATATGGCATCAGTGGGAGGCGCGCACGTTCAAACGGGAAATCCTTGTTGTGCTTAATGTTGATTGTCTCCAAGCCATGCTCTTCTTTGTATCTCGCCTCCATACGCTTGTACGTTCGGTCTAGGAGTCGCCCGGTACATATCGAACCTAGGACACACCCAATGCCGTTTGGGAGAAAACAAAGACCAACTTGCCACTGCGTCAAGACCGGGAACGTCTTCAACAGTGCTGTCGTTGTAGAAGAGGTCACCATGCTCCATAATGTGTAAACCAGGGAGCCCCAGGCCGCAAGAACGAAAATATCCTTCTCCAGTACATTCTTGAGAGGCGTAATAATCTCTTTGAATGCTATGGTAGGCATTCGTTGTGTTTGCTCAGCCATGCCAGCCCATTCCTTCGGGGGCTGTACTAGAAATATCCAAGGCTTGCTGAAGCCTGAAAGACGAGTGTGACCATTCCCTGCTATTCTTCTCTGCGTTTCGGGTAAGAAGATCAATAGCATAACAAGGATGAGGAGGCCTGACGCAAATAGGAACCAAAATATGCTCCTAAAACCCCAAGCACTATTCAGAGCACCACCAATGACGGGTGCAATAGCCTGCGCTATCATCCTATGACTAAATGAGTACACGGTGCAGGTGCAGCGGCTTGTTGGACATACCTGATGCCAGTACTCATCCCCATGAAGCTCTCCCGTTCGTTAGTTTCAGCCATATCGGATATAACGCCAGCGCTTACAACGATAGTTGCAGCGGAGCCAGTCGCCTGCAGCCCTCGAAGAGCAAGCAGCATTGGGAAATTTGACGTGAAAGATAACCCGACGTTTGCTCCCATGTAGATAGTGAGGAGCATGACGAAAGTGAGGCGACGCCCATATGCGTTGGATATGGCACTAAATAGGGACGGGGTGATGCCTTGTACGATCATGTATATTGTGATAGTTAGAGCAACAAATGACGTGCTGACACTCAGACTTTGTGAGATGGAGTCGAGGACCGGCAGGTAGATGTTTGAAGATAATGGAGATAGTGCCCCAGCAAGTGAGATGAGGAGGACGAGATTCCATTTCTGGGGCTTGGAGAAAACATGATATGGTGGTTCTTCTAGCTTAACCGGCCGGGAGAAAGCCGTAAACTTGGTATCCTCGCCACGCAGCGCAGGAGTTCTTGGTGAGGCAGCTCTGTGATGTGTATCTTCTTCGTCAGAGGCATTCTGTGCTGTTGTGCCTTCGGCTGGTATCCCAAGAGGAGGAGATGGAGCTGCTTCTGGTGTTGGATCAGAGCTGGTATTCACCCCAGCTCCTACCTGCGCTGACATTTGTGCAGATATTTGTGCAGGCATCGGGCAAGACAAGTTGTCCGTCGACATGTTTCTTCCGTGGCACATAGAGTAAAATTTTAAGCCCCCGTAGCCAGCCTTAGACAACTACATATTCAACATTATATAACAGACTAGACTTTTTGTTTTTGTTTATCGCATCGCGTCGCACAACACCTATTACGTCTCACTTCAGCCATATCCCTACCTCACGTGAGATCCAGTCTGGCAGGTAGCGCTTCCATAGAAAACCCTATAGCCGATACTCCCCATTTCTCTGTTCTTACGCTTCATTTCCGTGCTACAATGGTTTGTTTTGAGCGATTGGTGCAGTCAACCCAACTTGCGCAACCCCTTTGCCGTCGTCTTGGAAGGCCAACGGCTGATCGACAGCATTGTATTCCATAAGAGTAGCAGTTGTCTCACGCTCAGCCCTGGTAACCCATATGTGTGCACAGAAATTAGGTGTCCTATGGGCCAACTACTGTGATGTCCGAGACATTCTGTTGACTTTATATAGCGGTTCCCAGACCTCGTGGCGCCGAGATGAAATCATGATCGGCAAGGGAGCGAAGTGCTAACGTTGTCGATCAGCTGAGATAGTGCAGGCACTCCATAATTAGCGTGTTCGATGGTGATGTCCCTTGATGAGGGCGCTGCAGGGCGGATATTAAGTGACTAGCATTCTCTCCGACACCTAATAAAGATGCCCACAGCAGAAGAAAAGGGTAAGGGAGCCCTGGTTTTTTTATGCCTCCCTCTTCTCAAGGGCAATTTATCTGATCCCTTTTTCTGCAAAAACCACCGTTCGACTAGCTAGAAACGATAGCTCACAGGAATGTTTTTGTTTTCTGGAGAGATTGCCGGACCGATTTGCTCATCAGTATACAGCACCCGAATATTTGTCAAGTAGCCATTGTCAATATTGAACCAAGCGTCATCGTGAATCTTATATCCTAGGACAAGGTGGCCCGCACGCCAGTCTCGCCGTATTTGCCGACTATCTTTGTGCTTTTTAAGATTGGTAGGATAAGATGATGATTTCAACGCTGGGTAGGCCCAAAGATGTTAGATCTTAGGTGCGGTAGTTTTTAATAATTAGACGCAACCTGACAATGGGTAGCAAAATAAATGCAGCCTCTAAATTTTGCTAATACTATAAATCAAATAAACAACAAGTTCTTGTAGTTAAATTTCGCAAAATTGTCTCCTGCTAAAATGGGAAGCCAAGCGAAGCCAACATGACAGGCCTTGGCATGTAGGGTAGGTATACCGCTGATCTACTTAGTGAGATGGCTACAAGTACTAATCTATAGAAGATATTTTCTTTTGCAGGCAGTGATATGCAGGCATTTGGTATATGATTAATTGAAAACCGGATGCTCCTGGTCTTTCAGTCGAAGCAGATGGAAGATGGTAACGCTTGAGGTTGAGGAAAAGTACGTGCAACGACATCGGTTGCTGGTGGGAGTCGAAGTTGATAAAACCAGCTGGCATCTGTGCCATTACCATATTCAATTGAATTATATATGGCAAAAGAATTTATATGTCATCGTCTGTACACGGGCAAATCTAGCAAGTTGAGCATCTCAAATCTCAGCCAGTGGCTGCACCCATAGAGCAAATATCTGTTCATCTTAGTAACAGCATTGTTGAAGCAAGTCGGCACCTTGAGAAACTTGAAAAAGATGATGTGGGATGGCAGAATAGAGAGACAGCCCGGCAAGCTAGCAATTTGGCTGCTCTGCAGCTGTCCCACCCTGAAGAAACAGGATCTGACAAGGTCATTAGCCTTTATGAACGGCTACTCAGCTCGCACAAGCGTAATCAAGCCGTTGATAAACTGGAAACAGTGCGTTGCCAGTACAATCTCGCATTTGCCCATGACGCTTGTGGTCGAATCAAAGAGGCCGAGGCAGAGTATTGCTCGGCACTAAACATGATTCAAGAGCAGCTCAAAAAGCAAAAATCAGATTTTATGCTACTTGCTCTCCACATCAATACCCTGGACAGTCTGGGTTGTACTGTGTATGTACTGTCATCAGCGGCGTCTAGATGAAGCAGAAGCAGTATTCTGAATAGTTTTCCCGGCGAAATGCAACCTTTTGGACGTGGACCACTCGGACACGCTCATGATACGTCATGATATGGCCCTACTCGTACAGGAAAATGGCCATGTAGAAGAGGCAGCTGCAGAACTGCAGGAGGTACGCCAGATCCAGGCCCACCTTCCTGAGCGCTTTGACCTAGCGACACTACGGACGATGTGTAGCATCGCACTAAACCACAGTCTGAGAGGGAATTTTGATGAGGTAAAGAGCCAGTATCTTTTTTGATGTGTCGCATTACCATCTGAGGCAAATGGGAATGCGCATTCCGCGCTTTGCTGCTCAGTAATAATGACTTATAACTATGTGACATGATGTTTGGCGGTGTTTGGCTGCAAACATCTTTGCCGGCAGCCATGGAGGATTCTGCCTCGATGAGTACATGAAGGAACAGCAATAATAATATCAATATACTATCCCCAGATTAGAGCTTTAGTGCCACTATTGATTTTTAAGTACACAGGCACTGAAGAAAAAGGTTTCGTTAAAGGACAGGTGAACGCGCAAGCTAACTTTCACTTCGATAACGCCGAGTGCTGATGCTGTCGTGTTCTCTCAATCTGCGGGCAGGAAATTAGCTGAATGCATAAAAACGAAGCAGTGGCAATCTCAAGGCACACAGACCGTCAGCTTGGACAAGAAGGGAGGGGGGGTGTAGTATAAGGTCCACTCGTAACAACCAGATTGTGGGCCGACGGACGGACCGGTGAAGAGGTATGCGTAGTTGGGGCTCAAGAAATACAAACCCTTTCTAAAGTCTGGTAGATACGAGGTTGCGTGTAGCTATGTTTGTGTTGAAGCTAGATTGCCATTGGTAGCTTCCATGTAGCATGAGCCACCACGCTATCAGCGCCAGGCGTCATCCATATGCTCACTCTCCGTTGACGCTCGTCAACTAACAAAGGTGGTGCTGGGCTTGACGGCGGTGACAGCTTCAACTTGAGCCCACACTAAATCTTGTCACATTGCGTTATTTGTCGATCGTTCTACCCGTCGGGAGGGGGTCTTTTGGTCTAGCCCACATCAGCTTGGAAAGAAGCTGAGAGCATCCTGGGTTGAGCCCCGCCACCATAACTAATCCTTCCAAGCAGGCTGTGGATAGAAGAATTTGATTCGGTAGATAAATCATCAAAGGTGCAGATTGAAAGATTTAGTTGGGATGGAGAGGGGGTTGGTTACCAGGGACAGAGTCGACCAAATCAAGCATATATGAACAGAAGATATTGTCCGTCAGACGTATTCTGAAAGAAGTAAACTATCAGTTTCTACTTCGTCTTTTTTTCACATATTCTCTAACACATACCATTGCTTCCATCTTCAATTCCCAAACAGTCCTGAAACATGACGGCTCTCATCAAGATCCTCACCCTCACGCTCCGCTTATCGCAGCTGGATGGCGCAGTTATTATCGTTGGTCTTGCCAGCAAGTAACTGTGCAAAGTGGTAATTAATCGGCAGAGAACTTTTGGGAGAGTCTGACCGCCCTGAATAATAAAAGAACGCCCCTTGCTATTGCTCAAGGTTGCGCCGTGGCTTACATCGCCGCACACCTGCGAGGCGAACAATGATAGACCTAGACCAAGGAGTGAGAGTACCTCACCTTCGTGTGCTGCTCCGTTTCCTTGGATTGTAGTGGCTTGCTTGGGTGGTGAAGCTGAGACATGCACATGATAAAGGCTTACTTGATTGGGATTCAATTGAGGAATCAGGCTGAGAACGACTGGCTGGCGATGCTGTAAACATTCAGGCAGATTGGCGGCAGGATGCTATACGAACTAAAGTGCAACAAGAAAGCACACTAGTAATTCTGCCTCAGCTGGGCTCTGGTTTCTCATCTCTCATCGCGCTCCTCCGCAAATTGATACAGCAATGTAAAGTTGGTCTTGGTCAGAGTGACTTACAAATAGGAATGATCTTGATGAATGTAGTTGCTAGACCGGTTCACCCAGCCGTTTCACGTCATGAGGCCTGCCGGCTGGTAGGTGGTTTTGCGTGTGGGTTTTCCTCCCAACAAACAATATTTAAGCAGCCGTGTACCAACTGTAGGTGGCGACTTTAGATACATTAATCTGTACTGTGCCTTAATTTTACATATCAGTAGCTGATTACTACATGCCACGTTACATGCATCAGAGGCCAAAAGATATCACTCACGCCCTACTTTCCAGAGCACTGGATTCATACCATAGATTAAAACCAAAGTCGCTATATCTGACGTATGCATTATTGCGCCTCGATTTTACGTATCAGAAGCCAATTAATGTACAGCGCGTTACCAATATTAGATGCCAATAGAAATCATTCTCGCCATACTTTCAAGAGCACTAAATTCAACCATAGATTGAGCTCGAGGTCGTCTTTTTCCCTCTCTTTCAATTACATCCCGACATACGTTACCTTCATTCCGCTTTGTCACCGGTAAGGATTAACTCTCGTCTATTTAGTCTGGCTATATATATAGCTGCAACTAATTGCACTTCCCATCTGGAAGTTATAACTCTTTGGAGAGCCTCCAGGAACCCCATACAGGCCAATCAGCCGGGCTAGTCATGCTTGGAGCTACAACGTACTTGTAAAGAACTGCATTCACTAAGTGCCTCGGAAGTAATCAGTATTTATGGCGATCAGTCGACTTCAGGCGGCCCTGGCCGGGGTCACAAATGAGTTGACCTTTGCGGCAGCGCAAATAAATTTTGACTTCACTCTCATCAAATGCGAGCCTCCGGAAGAGTTCCGACCTCTGGGCGACGCACTTTCGAAGCAACGTAAGGACATGGCGGAATGTGGAACACCTCATGTTACGGCAAAACGACTCGGTGCTCTCTTTGAGGGTGTTTGTCCGACAACGCCACATCTGTTCAAGGCGTACAGCAGTCGTGTCTCCGAGATCGCTGAGGCCATAAAACAAAAGACCGAGCCCGAGCCCGAGGGCAGCATATTTGCTGAGCATTGTGGTTTCGACGGAACGTCTATATGGGCGGCCGCAACGTCATCTCCCACAGCATTGCACGTCCAACTGCTCGCATGCATGTTGGCTCGGGTCTGGAAGGCACCCGAGGCGGTTTCTGTATGGGTGGAACTTGTGAAGGAGAGGAGGAATGAAATCGAAACACAATGGAACAACGGAGATGCTCTCCCATATCCAACCATGGCTGCTGCTGGCCAATCACCAATTACGCGTTCAAGTCTTGCCGACTGGGATGCTAGTGCTCGCTCATGGCTGCGAACGGCGGACCGTATCAAAGTTAAGGAGCAAAATCAATTCATGTTAATTATTGCAAACCTCAGCATCCCGATAAGCCATGAAATGACGGTATACAGCAGTGTAATTTCGGCATGGCGATCCGCGCTTGAGTCTGTTGAGAGCATCATCAGCGGCATGCCTCAGTCCGTCAACAGCGGCCCATCACTCTTGGCATTGAGCTCCTGGCACCTGTATCCCGACATCCTGGTCGTCATGCGACAAATCGTTCAACACCGTTTCAAAGATCGCCTTGTTGCTCAGGGAGGCACATTAACAGTTGGCCTAAGTCGAAAAGGTGAAGATGAGCCGCGAGGAGTCTTCTGGTCATTGTCACTAGCACACATGAGCCACTACGGATTTCCGGTTAAAAGTGAATCTAGACTGGATATGGATTTTTCCCGCATAACCTTCGACCAGTTTGTTCAGGCGTTCTGCAGTGGGATACTTCATAGATCAAGGACTGTGGGCCTGAACACTTTTGCTGGTGCACGACTCTGCATCTCAATACTGGATTCGCTCAATCGAGCTGCGAATTCAACGTCTACCACAGAGTTGGGAGATCAATTACAAGCGATTCTTCGAAACAGCTGCCACTGGTACAATCTTCTTGCCAGAGCTGCTACCGCCTACATTGAGAAGGAGAATGACCCTGGAGATATAATACATAATCTTATTCGCATCGGGCGTCGGCGAGCCTCGGTCGGTGTTGTTCAAACTGACAAATCGTTGTCGTTCCTCGATCGTCTCGATAGTGAATGGCTGATTCAGCACATGAAAAGTGTAGATGATCGGATTTCCTTCCTCCGTCGATTAAGCCTCCCCAACTCGGAAAATAACCCCTGGTCCTCATTGATAGTCTTCGATGACGGATTAGGTCCGGATATCTCTGGCCACAGACTAATGGGCTTGGCTACTGCACAGCCAGTTCCACTCGCCCAAAGCCAGCATTCAGCTACGAGCGATAGCGCCCTGGGCCATCAACGTTGGATAGTACGACAGCAGTCCACCGTTGGATCTAACCCTACAAACGAAACTACCCACAGGATGAGGCTTGAAGACTCCCAGTGTCTTCGATCAACACACTTAGGGTTCACCCTCCCCCCGTCCGTTATTGCCGCAAATCCCTCTCTACACTATCGCCAAGGCCTCTCTCGCCATGTTGGTCCTACAACATATCGCTATCACCATTATTTTGGCAAGCCAGAGCTTGCGGCAGTCTACAGTCAGGATGGTTGCTAACGGAATCTTGTCGACCTATGGAGCTTGAGGACATCATCTGGTGCTTTGACAACGATCTGATCAGTCCCAAGGGACTTTTATCCATTGTCTCAAATAATAACCTTAAAGGAAGCGAGCATGATGGTCTTTTGGCTCTCTCTTTAGCTGGCCAGATATTCCAAGTCCTACCCAATGCTACCGTCTTAGTGGAGACATTGGCATCTCCGATATCTGGTCCCATTGGGCGCGCTCTGGGACTTATGTGAACAGGGAAATAGCATTGGCCTGCGTGGCACACTTTCAAGCTGGATTTGATATAGACCCGGCGGCACTTAATAAGGTATTTGCCATCGCATATGAGGATTCCATTTTTGTGGCAATGAATGTGAGTATCGACAAACCGATCCATGGAAATTGTTCCATAATGCTGACCATAGTAAATGAAGCTGATGTGCGATCCCTTGGAGTCTCCCAAACCACATGAGTTAAAGCAGATTATCGGCAATATTGGAAAACCAGGTCTTACTCTAATGATACCACCCGACGAACCTATGATTCGACCACGGGACCCAAGCGAGTGGAGGATTCTGAGCACCACAGATTTCAACGGAAAAAAGGAGAACCACTTTACCGAGACGTCGATGCACCTGACTTTCACTGATTACTACGTGCCACTTATCCTCCGCAATAACCGCCAGCTCGTGGATAGCCAAATCTATATGCTAGAGTCAGTAGTATCTATGCATGATTCAGGGGCGTGGGTTGGAGATATAGATATCCTCAAGCTCCTAAAGGACAAACGATTCGTTCGGCTGCCACTCGTACCATGCCGCGACCATAAGGAAGGCTGGAAAATGAATGGAGTCTTGTCGGCTGAGAATTGGAGTGACATCCTCGACCCGCCCCTCAGTGAGCCATTCATCATTCGTGCACATGGGAATTGGGTTGCCCGGCTGGCCACTATGGCTATCTACATACAGCGTCTCAGCGATAAAGGCAAATGTATTGTTATTTGTCCTGAACACGTTTGCTGGAAATGTAACGAGAAACTATGGGGAAAGAACACTGTACTGTGTCGAGGATATTGGGCACAAGTTGTCCCAGCAGGCATGATAGCCCAAGCGGTAATATATTAGGCTTACTATTAGTATATATTGCAAAGGGAGGGATTATCCGGGGACAGATGACTGCTTTTCCAACAGAAAAGGCGGTCAAGGGAAGTCAACTGCACCTTTACCGGATCTTAATTAAGACTGCCCAGGCTGGCCGTCAGGCCGTACTTATCCGGACATAGTTACAAGTCATCGTGGCTGCAACTTTGTAGGAATAATCAATCAGTCAATCAATCAACAACCAACTAACCATTCGCTAGCATATCACTGGAGGCCCCAAGCTTCAGTCTTGAATTAAAGCCGCCAGCAACACCTATTTCTCTCTACCTAGCTATTTATAACCTTACAACCTATTTCCCTATCACACAGTAATTAAGTGGTACTTTAACATTACAGATCCAACTTCTCTTTTTCATGCCATTTTACTCCTGTTCTTTTCTTTTCCATTGATATTCCTTCATGTAGCTAACCCTACTCCACCTAGCAAGCAAAACTGCCTGTGTCATGGAGTCTTCGGAAGGAAGAAGAGGAACGATTTCAATAAATTCATATAATAAGCGAATATGATATGAGAGCTAAGGAACGGTTATGGGAGTGGCACGAAATAGTGATGTTCATTATGAATGAGATTATGCCTGTAGTCTGAGAAACCCTCCTCTAGTTGTATTCCTGTAGGAAGAGGAAATTGCCAGTTGTATCACCAATATGAAAAATAAAAGGAAATCAAGATGTTCGAAATTTTGTCTTCTATTCCTCATTATTGGCCCATCTCCTCTCGTCCAGCAGGCATTCCAACATTCGTATTGCTTCAAAGCACTCTACAGCTCACTAGGGACATCCTCCTCAGGTCCGTTTGCTGTCTGTTCCTTCCATACCTCCAGCCAAGCCTGGACAAAGGAGATGATTTGACTCTGGGCTGCGGCAACTGAGGGAGGTGGTAGGCCAATGGAAATTGACTTTGGACGTAGGTTATTCTCATCCCAATGATGCACGCCATGGTCAATCAGGATGAATGGCTCACTGGTGGTAGATACTCGCTGTGGAAGACCGATGCGATGAGGCGTCGCGGCTCGCCACGGATCTGCAGCTCCGTCGATAAATGCTACACGTGGATACCTGAAATTCAATCCGCCTAGCTTATTAATCGACTCTACATCGGGCGGTTTGGTAATGTTGAAAGCCTCACGGCAGTGAATGGTAGTGAAGTTCAGATCGATTAGGCGGGATATCAGAGGAAGCTGGTCGCTAGGGACACCAGATCCAGTCTGAAAGTACCCCCATCTAGACTGTAGTTAATATAATGAACCAAAAGTACTCATGCTACTTGCAGAGGGGGTTGACTTACTGCGTACAAGTCTGATATCCCCAGCTCCGTCCCATCCCCTGGTCTAGTGTAGTACGGTTATGTGTTCCGCGAGAGGAATAGCACTCGTTTACGTTCTTATTTTTACAATAAGTGCGAAGGTCTTCCCGGAGATGCGCCCTAATGTATCCAATATAGTTCAGCATGCGATTTGTGAGTACGTCAACCTCAGTCTCATAACCTCCAGCGCGGAGTAGCTGCTTCGCGACTGGGGCGAGAGATCGCGAGCTTGCAAAAAGAATGTCAGCGGAGGAAATGCTGCTGCAATAGAAGGCAAAATCAGAATCATCTTCTTCGGGGTCCCAATTTGAAGCCTGCAACCCAGAGATGCCACGGCTAAGGACATTCGCGAAATCGTCGTCTCGAAGCTCTTCTAGGCCAAAAGCTTGCTTCAGCAACTGCTTGCTTGTTTCATCCCTACCCAGAAGAATATTATCAACGACATGAGTGAGTTTCTGGGTAGTAACAGCGCAATCTCCAGGAGAAAACAGCCGAGCGGCCTCATAATACTCCCAATAATCGACAATGGCCTCGGTGACAGCTGACGAGGCAATGGCGCCCCAGAACAAGTCCGGATACAGCTTTCGCGCAAAGGCTGCAAAGGCCCCAGCGTAGGAACCGCCATAAATGATATATGGGACGTTGGGCGCAGTGAGGTTGACATGCTCGAGGCCGGGAAACTGCACATGCTGGGCAAAGTAGGCCGTGTCGGCCAGAGCTTGTTCAGTGGACAAGAAACGCATGTTTTCGGCGCTCAGGTCCGGCACTGGAAAGCTTCGGCCGTAGTAACGGTGCTCAAGGATCACTGCTAGACCTCCTGTCGCCTCTGCGAGCATTGATAGGATGCCATGCTCGAGGAAGGGAAGTCGGTCCTCTCCTCGAGTCTCGCCCGAGGCCAGGATGATGACGGGGCCGCCCTCGCTGTAGTGCTTGGCATCGAACCAGTATCTTAGAGAGAAATTATCCTCCGAGTGAGGCTCATAGACGGGGACGCTGGGGAAATGATCAACGGGCACGGAGAAGTTATGAGCCCGGTGTGAGGAAGAGATAGAGTCAATGACATGATGCGGGGTGAACTGAGTCATGCGCCCATTGTTGTACAAGCTATGGAAGCGTGGGAATTCGGTGCTTGCGACCAGATGCGTGACAAGACTGATGATGAAGTAGGTCAATAATCTCGCGACCGCCATCCTGCATTTATTGGCTAGCGGATAGCGACTTTTTCCAATGTAGAATCTCGTCCTGGCCTTGTCAATGTAATATTTTGGCGTTGCCGTGCCACCTCCACCGGGTCCCACGGAAAGACGGGCCATGTGTCCAAAACAAGGAACCTACCCGGGAGCGATGCGAATGGCCAAACACAGGCAAAATATCACGTTTCTCCCTCCTACACTTATACCATTCAGCTGTCGCATAATAGATTCACAACGCAGCAGACAAAAAATGGAGGCTCCGGAACTTTTTAACTCTCGCGATACCTTGTTGGTAAAAGAAGGAAGGAGAAAAAAAAGAGAGTGTGTGGATTTGATCTCTGTGTCCAAGCTTACCCGACAAGAAACAGCACATGTAGCCACTCAAATTAGACAGAACACTTTGATTACCAATAATACGAATTATTTAAGCATAACACTAGAGTATGTAATATAAATTTAAGACTATTAAATAGACTAAACAGTACTGTGTAAATGATATCGAATATAATTTATTGGGGAACTGGATCGGCCAGCGAAAAGAAAAAAAAAAGAAGAAGAAAAAAAGAGCCAGAAGACACAACAATGCGAGCTTCGAGCAGGAACATCTGATACATTGGTTCATAGAAAGTACGGTCTTCTTGAACGCTTGAATCTGACGACTCAGCTGATATCTAAATATGGATTCGTACGCCTGGGTTGTACTATCCATAGGTTGGTAAGGTCAGCGACTCCATCATCTTCCCAATTCGACTTATATCTAACCAA
The DNA here is from genome assembly GCA_024336345.1 of Mariannaea sp. PMI_226. Lineage (NCBI taxonomy): Eukaryota > Fungi > Ascomycota > Sordariomycetes > Hypocreales > Nectriaceae > Mariannaea > Mariannaea sp. PMI_226. The sequence goes on from JANFOG010000009.1 coordinate 1,821,963, forward strand.
TAAAATTGCCTCCGGCACTTCTGGCTAATGCGGTGATATTACACTGGAGAACCTTGACTTGCTGAGCGGTTAGAGGCCAGCAGGCATCTTCGTCTACATTATATGGATCAACTCTTCACGTACTACATAGTATTCAGCAAGGAGATTTCTGAGCGCCCGGCGAGTGCTTGCCAAGCGTTTCGGCCATGTCCCCATAATTACATATGGCATCCAAGAGAAGAAATGCACTAGTTATAGTCGGGAAGGTGGAGTAGGTGCTTGGAACCATCGTGATGGGAAATAGGCAAATCAAACAGTATGGGTAATGGTTAGTAAAAATAGCTAAGCTCTTGATGGAACTGACTAACCCAATCACGAGGCTGATCTTATCTTTTGATTGGTTCGCCGTCAGGTAAAGGAATAAGTTTGCTAGAAGAAGAATAGAAGAGATGAGCAGACCCCTTTTGCGGTGGATTTGTACATAGTAGTACCTTGAAATTGACCAGATGGTAATTAGGTAGTACAGTACGCAGGTCTCTGGTTGGAGGACCTGGCATGTGTACCATAATCTTGTGCTGGATACGGTAAGTTAGAATTCGGCAACACTCCTCGCATGGTCAACGAGGTAACTGACAGGGCGAAATTCCTAGTTGACCTATGTTAAGGACATTGGCACCCGCCCTTTGTCGTGGATCCTTGCGGAATGACCGCTACCCGAGCGAGCCTATCTAATTTCTACAAAGATAATGTTCAGCTCCCACCAAAGGTCCTATCGCTGACTAGCGTCGTTTTCAGATTCTTTCGGTGTGGATCAGTAGAGTGATAAACCTCTCCCAATCCCATTGGGAGCCCTTCCGCAAACCGTTCTGTCGTTTCGATCGTTGAAGTGGGTAAATTTTTTTGGTGACAAATCTGCGATCTCAACGATAATAAACGTAGTCCATATTTCTCCACACAAGAGTTTGTGTCCCGTGCAGGGCCTCTCAAACATAGCGTCACAAAGATCCTTTGGCCTGACATCGCTCACTTGAACTGGGCACACGTGCATCGCGAGACTCCACTCCGATCCAGGGACAAGATCCAACAACGTAGCCTGGGACACGAACGTGTCCTCCCCTGCTGATCCCGGGCTAGATTTCATCACCCTTCTAAAGGGAGCTTACCTACTGCAGTACTGGTTGTGCTACGTACTCTTCCTCGTTGGCCATTAGGAGTATTTCTCCGAGGGGAAGTTTTGTTTCAGATGCAAATCCCTTGAGCAGAATGGATTGACAGTTCACCAATCAAATCTTGAGATGATTTTACATAGTACATGATGCACCTCAATTACTCTGTAGAGAGCAAGAAAATGCGCGATGACAGATGCCCAAGACGTCCTTCCACCTTCCTTCAACCGGGCATTTGCAAAGGACTCGAGCACATGTGGATGTTATCTTATTCAACGATGCCTCGAATTCACTATCTAGTTAAGTTAATATCAGGTTATATTGAGACCTCCTACCATTGTACATAGAACACCACCAGCCTCAGCAAAGCCTTGAGCATTCCTGAAAAGACACCAGTCGTCGACATAGTCTTTCAAAATGTGTTTCAAATGGCAGAATAAGGTCTAGTGGCGCCAGTCCCGAATGGGCAGAAAGGCATCTCCTCGTGTAGACCGTCGTGGTTCAAAGGGGCCATGGATCCTTTTCCCTGCTAGATTTCACAACAACGCGTACAGTACATAGTAGTCCTCGACCGAGTACGGGTGGTACGAGTGGTACGAGTCTGTGGTAACTAGAAACAATAAGGTGGCAGGGTCCTATCTACAGTGTGGGTCGGTTAGCGAGAGGATGTAATTACCGTCCACAACTGGTGTCCAACCTTTCCAACGTATCCCAGAATCTATCCAAGCGGTTTCAACAATACTACCTCTATCCGGATACTCCCATACCGACATCCCATGCCAAATACAAGGATCACCTTCCCAAGTGGGAACAATTATCCAGCCTTGATGGGGCCTTTCTATGTGATGAATTCAGATTTGAGAGTGGAGTTATGTATATCATCTTGGCCTTACTCTCTTCCTTCTGCTTCTCCTCAGGTTTCTTCTAGTTCAAGGGTATACTGCTTTTCTTCTCTTCTTCATTTATTGAAGCCGGATCCCTCGTCTCTCCGCTAGCCGGACACTTCGACTCATTTTCTCAACAACGTCCATTATCGAAACTGCCGCCTTATTCTTGCTGCAACTCGAAAGATGGCTTCATCCAGGATCCTCCTCGCTCTTCTCGCCAGCGCATCCTCAGTGACTGCCCACGGATTCATTAAGAATATTGTAATCAACGGCGCCTCCTACGATGGCTACAACACCCTCACCGATCCCTATGAGCCCGAGCCTCGTCTACTCATCGGCTGGGCGAATAAGGCCACTGACCAGGGACCGGTTTCTCCCCATGATTACGGCAACCCAGACATCATATGTCACAGGGGCGCCGAGAATGCCAAGGGCCACGCCCAGGTCCCCGCCGGAGACGACATCTTTTTGCAGTGGACTCCGTGGCTCGAGGATCATAAAGGCCCAGTACTGACATATCTTGCTGCGTGTGGTGACATGGGCTGCGAATCTGTTGACAAGACATCTCTGGAGTTCTTTAAGATCAGTGAGAGGGGCCGAGTTGATGATTCTACTGTCCCTGGTGTGTTTGCCGCGGATCAGCTTCGCGCCAACGGCGACGGTTGGATGGTTCAAATCCCCGCAACCATCAAACCCGGTTTTTACGTTCTTCGCCATGAAATTATTGCCCTACACGCCGCCCAAAACCCTGACGGAGCCCAGAATTATCCCCAGTGCATCAATCTCGAGATTACGGGCTCGGGCACTGAGGTACCAGATGGAGTTCTGGGAACTGCTCTTTATAAGTCAAACGACCCTGGTATCGCCGTGGACATCTGGGACCCTCTCCCTACCTACGTCATCCCCGGCCCTCCCTTAATCCCTGGTGTAAGCGATATCAAGCAGACCACCTCTGCCATCCAGTCCTCTGCTACGCCCACCACGGGTACTCTTCTCGCACCTGGCGGCTCTAACCCTACTGGGGCTCCTATTGGTACTCCTATTGGTACTCCTATCGGTACTCCTATCGGCACTCCTATTTTCACACCATCTGTCCCGACACTAACCACCACGTCTTCTGGCTTGATGGCAACTATTGCTACTGCTGCGCCCCTTCCTCCGCCCAGCGAGCCTAGCTCTGGTCCTGTCGCCCGCGGTTTCCGTCGTGAGCTGAAGAAGAGAGTTCGTCACAGCTCTTAGTGTCAATTTACTTTAAATCAAGTACCAAAAGATATGTTGCATCCGCTGTTTCGGTTCAAGGGCTGTCTTAGATGGAGAAGGGTTTCTGACTTTCGGTATGAGAATGAGATTTGAAATGATGCCATGTATATGAGTTATTCTGCAATATGTGTATACGCTTCTTGACCCCATGAATACTTTACTTTGGGATGTGTCCTTGCCGCTCATTCGACTTGATTTTCCGTCTGCTTCTTGTTGTTCATGCAACATTGGAACAATCCTTCACCTCTGGCTTTGGTTCGCCAGGTCGTTCAAGCTTGCGAATAATCCTAGCGGGATTGCCTGCCACAACGTGATACTCCGGTACATTCTGATACTTATTTAGAAAAACAGTCAATGGCCTCAAGAGGTTCTGCTTATTTACCTTGGTCACGACGCTTCCCGCCCCAACCGTGCTTCCTCTGCCTATCGACACGCCGGGCAGGATAACAACATTTCCTCCTAACCAACAATCTTCTCCAATCGTAACAGGCGCGCCAAATTCTGGACCATACGTTCCATTGCGGATCTCTGGCTCGAGAGGGTGACCACCACTGTATATGGAAACATTTGGACCTAGGAGAGTTCGTGATCCAATTGATACCGGACTGCTGTCGATAATTGTACAATTGAAGTTGATGAATACGTTACTTCCAACGTTGATGTTAGTACCGTAGTCCGCCCGGAATGGTTGTTCAATCCAAGGATATTCATGCAGGACCTCATCTTCCTCATCTTCTGTTGATGCCGGTGGAGGCAGAGGGCGGCCATCGTTTGTTATCCTTACACCAGTTAGCCTTAAGGGACATAACTAGGGCGGTGAGCAAGAGTTTGCATACGCACTCTTTCCAATGCTCAGCCATCTGCCGACGAGTCAACTCTCCTGGATAGTGGTTGAAGCGGCTAAGTGCCTGTCTCGCACGTCTGCGATCGGCCGTAAGCTGTGGGGTGAAGGCGTAATAAAGCTCACCCCGCTGCATGCGTGCGAGATTATCTTCCTCATTGACATCAAAGAGCATGGTGTTGTGCGTCCTGAGCTGCAAGCACAGGAAGATTAGAAATTTCTGAATGAATAATAACTCGGGAACATTCAATGATGGAGGGATTTGAGCGACCGAACCCCGCTAAGATGAAACGTAGTGAAGTGAGGGGAAGCCGATTGTCTTCAGGCGGAGTCTAACCCACATCAGGGGACCCATATTGATAATCAACCAGGAGTAAATTCGAGTCATAAAGAGAGAGGTCGTCGCGGAGACTGGCCTGTTCTCCGCCCAAGTCCTGATCGACATAATTGTATGATGGGCGATAAAGATCAAGGGAATGCTCTGAAGGAAAAATTTCGTGCAATATTAATTGTCAGTCACAAGCTGTGTCGACAAGGCCTGTCAACGGGGGCAGCAAACCATGATGGTTCTTAGGATAGCACATCCAGGAACCGAATAGGCAACTTTACCATGTTGGCATCAACTTATCTACTAGTATGTAAGGCATGCTCTCGCTACATAACTCGTGCAATTCCTTCACTTTCGTTTGATATAAATTGGTTCAATCCCAGTCCATTATTTCGAGTTCGCGGATAGAATGATGGATAGTCTGGGTATCATTTTCGAACCATCCAGACTGCAAAGAAAGGAATAACACCGCACGTACATGCATCTCATCCTGAAGAGCTATCAATTTATTTATTACTATTCTGCTGTCAATTTCACTCTAGCGATTCTCGTCCCCAACACAGGATTGACAATGTCAGGACGCTACTACGAAACTTGGACCTTGCTTCCTCTCACCGATCTCGATTGTATTTGTCAGATGAAATAGACCAAGTAAAAGACCCTGCGTCAACCAAGGGTTCTAATCGACTAACCAATAGCCCTCCTAGTCAAACTCGCGTGAAAACTTCGGCCTGTCCTTTTCAATGCGATATCAGCCCACCAGACCTCAAATCACAAGATGTCGCGTCCACCTCGCGCTCTAGGTCAAGACAAATCAGGCGGTCTATCTATCATCCAAGCGCGTTCTTTGCGCGTCAAGGAGATGAGATGACTCAATTATCATCAGGCTGGTGGCAGTTGGTCGTGCGGTGAATCCCAGCTCGGTCATCACAATCAGACGAGGTACGTAGACGTGATGTTTACCAATTGTCCGGTTGCCCCCAAACGCGTTTCATATAATTGTAACTAGATTTCCAGAATTACTGCGTTTGTGCAAGCTTGCGATAAATGCTAGTTGCATTACTGAAGAACCCGCGAGCGCACTTTGCACCTAACTTTTTCAACTCGGCTATCTATAACAAGACTTAGTGAACAGTAAACGACTGACATCATGTCGGTATCAGAATCTTCGCTTCCCATTGCTCACCTGGTCGACTCCTACGTAACACAAGCAACATGGAAAAGCTCTGAGAACGCGAACTCGACATACTCCCACCAGGGGCTCATGCAGTACGTTTCCCAGCACATCATATCAGAGTACTGGCTTGAGAAGATATACACGCAAGAAATTCGACGCTGCAACGACGAGAACCGCTTCCATATCCACGACCTCGGCTTTTTGAGTGCCTACTGTTCTGGTTGGAGCATCGAAGACATCCTGCTGCAAGGTTTCGGTGGAGTCGAGAATAAGATCCAGTGCCGGCCACCCAAACACCTCAACACTGCGCTCAACCAGACCGTAAACTTCCTCTTCACTCTCCAGGGAGAGCTCGCCGGTGCTCAGGCATTATCCAACTTTGACACGTATCTTGCCCCATTCATTCGGCATGACGGTTTGTCCTACGTTGACGTCTTCAAGTACGTCCAAAGTTTCGTCTACTCCCTCAACGTGCCCACGCGAAGTGGCTTTCAGTCCCCTTTCACCAATGTTTCACTCGACCTCATTTGCCCCAAGAACCTCCAGTATCAGCCCGTTATCATTGGCGGGGAACCGCACACAACGTGGCTCTACGGCGATTTCCAAGAGGAGATGGATATGCTCAACAAGGCATTTGCAGAAATAATGATTCAGGGCGATGGTAATGGAAACATATTTTCTTTTCCCATCCCGACATATAACCTATGTGAAGGGTTCGATTGGGAATCGCCTCGCTGGGAGCCCATCTGGAGCATGACGGCAAAGTATGGCATCCCTTACTTCGCCAACTTCATCAATAGCGACTTGGACCCTGAGGACTTCCGGTCTATGTGCTGCCGTCTACGTCTTGATATCAGCAAGCTGCATTGCAAAGTCGGTGGCCAGTACGGTGCGAGTCCGCTGACCGGTTCTATCGGCGTTGTGACGGTGAACCTCCCGAACCTAGCCCTCCGTTCGCAGGGGTCCAAGGAAACGTTCCTCAGGGAGCTAACAGCGACACTGCGAGTAGCCAAGGATGCGCTCGAAATTAAGCGGAAAGTGATTAACGAAAACACCAGCCTGTATCCGTATGCAGCGCATTACCTATCCGTCACAAAGCATCGAACGGGATCACATTGGACCAACCATTTCAGTACAATTGGCATCAACGGCATGAATGAAGCTCTTGTGAATCTCCTTGGTGAAGGCGTTGCTACGCACAAGGACTTCGCCTTAGAGATCCTTGAGTTTATTAAGGAACACCTGCAAGAATTCCAGAATGAAACAGGTAACTTATACAACTTGGAGGCCACCCCGGCGGAGAGTACATGCTACAAGCTTGCCCGTCGGGACAAGGAACTATTCCCAGGTTGCAGCATTCCGACTTTCTACACGAATTCGACCATGCTTCCTGTAGACACAACTGAGGACCTTTTTGAGGCTCTCAACCACCAAGAGGAGCTCCAGTGTTCTTATACTGGTGGCACCGTCTTCCACGCCTTTCTGGGCGAACGGTTGTCAAATTGGAAACTGGCTCGAGACCTCGTCAAGCTGCTCACTTCGCGTTACCGCGTTCCCTACTTGACCCTCACACCGACCTTTAGCATCTGCAAGACGCATGGCTATGTCACTGGAGAGCAGCCACAGTGTCCCAAGTGCGCACAAGAGTGCCTGGTCTACTCAAGAATTGTCGGTTACTTCCGCCCAACACGAGACTGGAACAAAGGAAAAGCGACTGAGTTCACGATGAGAAAGACTTACCGATATCCTCTTGAGTTGTCAACAGGCGATGAGAACCATGCTCGATTAGAGGAATTGGAGTCCCAGGTCGAAGCGATTGATGATCTCCCCCTTGCCGGCTATACGAAATTAACGTTGAGCGATTGGCCAGGCAAGATGCAAGCCTCGATCATGTTTACATCGCGATGCAATTTGTCATGCCCATGGTGCCATAATGGGCCTCTTGTACGTGGCGAATGCGACGACTATACTATTGTAGATGTCTTCCGCCACATCACGTCGACGCCGCACAAATCGCTTGTCATCTCGGGTGGCGAGCCTACTATCCACAAGGGCCTGGTTCCATTTATGCGTATTCTGAGAGAAGCAGGTGTGAGTGTCAAGCTTGACTCCAACGGCACATCACCTATGACGCTGCGCCGTGTGTTTTCTGAGAAGCTCGTTGACTTCGTGGCCATGGATATCAAGTGTGCGTTAGAGAACTACAAGAAGGTGACAGGCCGCAAAGTCAGCCCTAAGGCTTTGCAAACAAGCATCACTCTCATCAAGGAGAGTGGGGTGCCGCATGAATTCCGCACCACGGTCGTGCCGTCGCTCGTAGACATTGAGGATTTGTTTGAGGCTAAGCGACTGGCTGGTGGTGCACTCACAATGCAACGTTTCCGCAAAGGCGAGAGTAATCTACACGAAAGTTTCCGTGATTGTGAGGAACACACAGAACACGAATTCAAAGCCATCGTTTCTCAGGTAGCATAGATTGGAGCTGAGACGGCTGGCTGGCGTTGGGATTTCCTGGTTCCGACAACTCCGGCATGATCTCCATTTATGCAGTTCGGTAAACAGATATTGACTTAGCCATGATTATTGATACTGAGATTTGTTTTATTTTTTCTCTATCTATAGCACACTAAAAATAGGACCTAATTCCAATGATGAGACTTCCGCCTCGGCTCTGAACCTTTATATGTCTCACGCTCGAAGCGTATTCAATCCCGGTACCTGACCAGTAAATGAGTTCACTCCAGGCTCATTTTTTACCATTCATATCTGAATCATAATATGAACCTTGGACAAATGTTATAATATCCGGCTATACAAGATTATAACTAATTAGCTTTAAAACCAATGCTGGGCTGCCGGGCTCCTCGTTTCTTGCTTTTCTCCTTATCCATTCAATTCAATTCAATCTCACAATAAAGGATTGTATTTCCTTCCTGCTGATTACTCCCTTCTATTCGTCTTGCTTCCCCTTATTTTGGTATACTCTCTCAATCGATGGTCAGACGGTGTGCCGCTTTTGCACTTTTATCTGTTCAACGAATATAACCTCCTTACCAAGTCATTATACAAACTGTAATTATTTCATTGTGTACTGCTTTCTAGGAGATGACCTAGATAGTCTAACCATTGGATCTACATAGTGAGTGGCAACCTCTCCCCTCCGCAGGTAGTTTTCCCCCATCTAGGTTAGTGCTGGTGGGGGACGTTTGACAAGATCCTCGGCTCCGCCTTGCGTGCGCCCTATCGGTTCTGTCTTTGCGTGTGTCGTTTGACAAGGACACACACTCTCGGAGCTTCGATCTCGGACTGTGCGTGGCTTTACCGAATGGCGCCTTTCGAGGAGGAGAAGACTGGAGATTGCACTTGAACAGGTATAGTGCGCCGTTCACAGTCAGAGGTTCGCAGTGCGGAATGGCAGATTCCCGATGCAAAGCGATTCCTGCGACGATTAATTGGCGGCGGGGACAAGAAAGCGGACAGAATTCTAATCTGTAATCTCCACGACTTCCCTGGAAAAGATTCAGCTTAATAATGATGCTTGTGACCATCATGCTCTCTAACATCCATCATCGGAGACAAGCCAAGTTAATAAGAGCCTCGTCCTCTGGCCCATTGATCTGAAAAAGCTACCCCGCTTCATCCATTCATACTCTACAAGAGATTCATTCTAGTTCTCACTCGAAAAACTGAGTAACCGAAATGCCGTCAGCTTATGACAATGCAATCAAGCTTGGAGAGTATGTATTCTTGAGACTCCATCAGCTCGGAATCCGTTCCATCTTTGGCGTGCCAGGAGATTACAACCTCCGGCTATTGGACTTTGTCGAGCCCGCTGGTTTGCACTGGGTAGGCAACTGCAATGAGCTGAATGCTGCTTATGCAGCTGACGGATACGCAAGGATTAAAGGCGTTGGCGCTCTGGTCACGACATTTGGTGTGGGTGAACTCTCAGCCATCAATGGAATCGCCGGCGCATATGCTGAAAAAGCACCTATTATACACCTTGTTGGCACGCCTTCGCGAGAGCTTCAAGACGCGCGAATATCAGTGCATCATACGTTTGCTGATGGAGAATACCGTCGCTTCGCTGCCGCACATGCAAACGTTACGATTGCGCAGTCCAATCTTACGGACGCAATAACTGCCCCGGATGAGGTGGATCGCATCATGGAACAGGCGCTACACCATCAGCGACCAGTTTATCTTGAGATCCCAGATGACATGGTGGACGCTGAAGTGTCTGCAGCCAATTTGCACCGAAGGCCCAAACTTGGACTTTTACCTCCACCAGAGACAGAGAATGAGCTAGCTAAAATCGGCCTTGTCCTTGAACGTTTATACACGGCCAAACAACCCGTAATTTTAGTTGATGGAGAGAGCAGAGGTCTCAACATCCTGGCCGAAATTGATGCACTCATCAAAACAACAAGTTGGCCGACATGGACGACAATCTTCGGAAAGGGTCTCATTGACGAGCGTCAAGTAAATGTCCACGGCACTTATAGGGACAAACATGGCCCTGAGAAGGCATCAGCATACATCAAGTCTTCCGACTTGATCCTACATTTTGGACCACATATCAGTGACACCAACTCCCATGGGTTCACCACAGTTCCCAACGACGCGGTCACAATAGCGTTTTCCCAGAGTACCGTTAGAATTCGCGGTGTCATTCATCGCAATCTGCCAACCCAACGATTTCTTTCCACCCTGTTGAGTTCACTCGACACAAATCGACTCACTCGAGTTGAAGGGCCCAAAAAGCACGTTCGATCACAAATGCAGCTTGAGAGCTCGAGCCCCTTGGTGCAGCAGCACTTCTGGGGTGTTGTCAACTCAATCATCCGCCCTGGAGATATCGTTTTAGCGGAAACAGGAACCGCAGCGTATGGAAGCCGCACTTTTGAACTGCCATCAAATACGCGACTCCTCACCGCTGTGACGTGGCTCTCAATTGGATACATGCTACCAGCAGCTCTTGGTGCGGGTATCGCACAGCGAGAACTACTTCAAAGTGGAGAATCGAATGGAGCAGAAAAGTCCACCAGAGAACGAGTGATTCTATTCATCGGCGATGGTAGCTTGCAGATGACAGTACAAGAACTGAGTACCATTATCAAGGAAAGGCTCAATATCACCATCTTCGTTCTCAACAACAACGGCTATACTATTGAACGAGTAATTCATGGTAGGAAGCAGAGTTACAATGACATTGCAAATTGGAACCATCAGTGGGCACTGCGCCTTTTTGGTCTAGACGACGAAACTGCCGCCCAAAATTACTTCAGGGCAAGAACTTGGGGAGAGCTTGAGACTACACTCAAGTCTCGGCAGGTACAAGACGGAGATGGAGTGGTTTTAGCAGAGGTCTATCTTGGGCAAGAGGATTGCATTGATGGTCTTCGAGATCTGCTGCACAAGCAAGTATCTAAAGAGACAAAACTCTAGGAGTATTGTTTTCATGTCCGGGCTAATAGATTGGAGCTTGGGGAGATCCTGCAGAATGTCTAGAACCCACTTTAGTCTCTTAGTAAAATAGGATATCTTATCGTACTTCATTTCAAGAATGAAATTTCCATATATATGAATAAAGCTCCAACACGACAACCATGAACGTAATGGACAAAGAAAAAGAGGTGCATGCCCTCGAATCAGCTTTGTTGTAGAGTTGAGGGCCGCTCTCATACATCACAACCCTCGGCCAAACGGTCAACACTGCTGCATCATCCGTGAAGTTGACGGTATACGGAAAAAAAGAAGGGAAGAAAAAGTCGATAAGTTGAGTTCTTTACATCCTCTTTGGATCCAAATATGCCATAATCTCCATAAAAGCCTTTCGCACTGACCGCCCAATAGCCAACAAGCATTGCCACAACTTCCAAGGAATGTACTGAATAATCCATACGATCGCGGCTCCAAGATACCACAGCACTTTTCCAAAGCAACCTAGTAAGTTGCTCAACAAGTCGTACGTCAGGTCGCCAACCGACATAATCAACTTGAAAATGGCCGTTGGCATCTCAACAAAGACGGCCCGGAAGAGGTAGGTGACGCCATTCCAAACATCCTTGAGAGTGATACTTCGGAAAAGAGAGAATATAGCTGAGAAAATGGTGTGTATGAGAGAGAGTAGTTTGGCAAACACACTAAAAATGGCTTCCCCAACCGATTTGAGACCCCGACCGATCCAAAGCAGGACATCTTTAAGAACGCCGGGAATGGATTTGATGAACGTCCAGATCGCCTTGCTGAGCTCCTTTATCGCCTTCACTATCCATCCCGGAAGCTGTTTACCAACCTTCCAAGCCTCCTTTGCTTCGTTCTTGATAATACTAGGCAGCTTCACGAGTCCTCGGAGGGCTTTGCCAGGTAGTCTTGTCGCCGCCACAGCCTTGTTCTTGCACCAGGTAGCGATATGGCTACGCCGGCGCCACACGAATTTGCTGAATTCCACAGGAAGATCGTAAACGATAAATCTTGGGATATACCACACTAGAGTCTTCATGAAGCAGTAGATATGCCGCAATGCGCGGCGTATTCTCTTCATCTCTGCTTCATGTGCCGTCTTCCATCGCAGCCAGGCACCCGCTCGTTGAATAGGGAGGTATTTGACAGTGTCGCGATGCCCGTTAGCAGCAGCCAAGCGCAGCGCAATCGCGCCATCCGGTGCGACCAAGCTGTCGTCGGCACCATAATCCTCCATCAAGACCTTGACCAGCGCCAGGTTCCCTTGTTCAGCGGCAAGCATCAGAGGCGTTCGCTCGGGATACGTCAGAGGATATACACGCGCATCGTTTGGTATCGTAGAAGTTCCAAAGGCGTTTACTGTTGCACCGAGTGCTACCAATCGGCTGATCATTGGCAGCTTGCTGACGCGAACGGCGGCGAGGAGAGGCGTTTCGCCTCTCTCGCTGGTAACGTCTGGCGAGACAAAGCCACGCGAGACGAAATCCATGACGATGTCATCGTGACCGGCATCGATGGCAGCAAAGAAAGCTGTGACGATGTCGCGCTGGAGAGAACATGCCTCGGTTTCATCGCTGCGGGCCAGCGGGTCGTCGATGAGAAGAGAGGTGTGATACTGGAGCTTGGGGGGCGGAGCGTGAGTGATGGGAAGTTTCAAGGCCGTGGCCTGCTCGATTCGCGTATATAGAGAGTCATCACTGGTCACTGAGTAGGCCGGAACGCCATGTAAGGCGTCGTCGTGAAAGCGGTGAGGGGGTTCGGAGCTCATCGGATGATTCAGTTGCTGACAACAAAAGACGTACGTGGGGTTGGTTATAAATGAGTGAGTGAGTAGAATACCAAGATAGAATTGGGAGCTGTCATATTAAGTATCGAGGAGGGCACACAGTCATGTTTGAGGCCATCCGCCAAATTTGCGGCTGAAAGTTGGCTTCCGACTGCATCTGTGATGATGTGCCAGTGATTGTTAGGTTGGACGAGGTAAGGCATGCCAGCATGAAGTGAGGTGATCATGGGCGAACCCAGCAAGTCCCGGCCGGATCTGCACCGCCATTGGGCAGGCCACGTAGTCGGCCACCGGAGGGCGGCCAGCGCTTGATTCTAGAGGTGGGCTCTGATGAAACCAGGCAAAATAGTGCCTAGTCTAGGGAGTTAGCCCACTGAACAGCCACCACCCTCACCACCCACGGCTTCCTGTGGTGCCTGCAGCCCCTCCATGTCAACCTAGGCCACCGGGTGTCTGTCACCTGGTTGCTTGTGGTGGCGGAGCAAGACCCTGATATTGCTGGACATTTCGAATAGTCTGCTCTGTAATCTGTACGTATCGCAGCATTTGGCCAACCAGCTCGGGATGTTGCCTCGGCAAATGCACCTTGCGTTGCCATCTCCCCAGTCACTGTCCGGACATGGATAATCAACCCATCGCATGTGAGATAAGGTACCATCAATTGTATCCTTTATTCCTTCAATATCAGTTTGACTCGCATTCCTCATCAAAACCCAAGCGCTCCATGGCTGGGGTAGCATTTTCTTCAGCCTCGACTAGTAGCCTTCGCTGCTTTCGCCCGCCGAGCGAAAGATTAATAAGGTAGACCTCTCTAGTGGCTCCCTCGGGTCGGTCTCCAAATCATGCAAGAACCTAGGCAAATACAGAACGGAGGCAACCAACCATGAGGCCGCCCTGGAAGCATTGGAATAGCATTCTTTTCCGCACGAAAAACCGCAAGGCTCCCCAAAGCTGTACATTGCAGCGGTTTTGCTTGAAATAATTAGATACGTTAAATCACTGAACTTGTCGATCATTTTGTGAGACCTTTTTTCCCCCTTCTTTTCTTCTGCGAGAATCTAGTGGCAAGGACTTTAGGGCAGATGGACAGCGAACTTTCAAGCTTCAATGGCCCGGATCAAGATGCAGATTAGGTGATACAAGCATATATGTTTGTGTTGACTCTACCTAAGTCACAATAATGCTTATCGATAAACAAGCCGATTCAGTTCTAAAAGCTGCATCTTTCTGGAATTGATTGAATGGGTCAAGTGGCGGCAGTTGTAGAAATAAAGTACACTCGTTGTAAACAGTGATATACCGGAATACCTTAGCTCTCAAGTGGAGCGTTTCATTTTTGCGGTTAAGACTCGTGATTAAATGAAGAACAAGCAACATAATTAGAACTAACTGATTCTCGACAAACAGAAAATATACTGGGCAACCTCCTAGCAAGTGCTGCTAACGAATTCTTTCAAGATGACTATCAATTGGTGCAGCTAGTCTCTCCAAACCCCAATGTGTGTTTTTTGGTGTGACCTACCCATCCTAACTCCGACTTCTGACGAATGGGTCAGTCCTTACCATCACGCTCAGTGTCTATGCGTTATAGGTAGAAATTCGACCTATGTTTCCGCTCATTGTTTCTTTTCTTTTCCGTCTCCTCATCGCCGCTTGCAATTATGCTTGGTTATGTCTCTTTGTTAGATTTCAACCACACCCTCATCGACTTATCCTAGGTACCTTAGACCACATTGGCGACAAAGATTGGCTTCCATAAAAAACATACTACGATGATATGCTAACGTAGAGAACTGCTAGCGACTAGAAAATTGGCGTGCAAAGAATTGGGCGCTCTTCTTAGAACTAAATATTTTCTCAGAGATACCCCCTGAAGCAGTTGGTAGCTTGATTGCGTTGCTGCTCCTCGGAGCACTACTCCAATATCCCACATCCCACTTTCACATACAATGACAACATTTCCACCAAATTGATAGCAAAGGCACCGATTCAATTGATCCGTCAACCAGTATCCACTAACCTACCTGCAAACCCAAGTTTGGAAAGGCGTCACATTACCCCACCTTGACGCCAGCAGCCTACCCACGCGGGTGATGGGTGATGCTAATTTGTCATCTTTGATAGTGAAATAGTGTCTGCTATATACACACGGTACTTGCATCGTCTTTGAACCCAGGAGCAAGCACTTCTGGAAGAAACGAATCAACTTTTCACAATGGCTCTCATACGCGTTAACCACAACCGCACCCTGAAAGGCCACAAAGCCGTTATCCTCACCACGATTCCAGTGCCCTCAGGATCCATCCAGGCCATCCGTGATCGCTTCCCCGACCTTCAGATTATCGTGCGAGAGGTTCCATGGCTCTCCGATCACATTCCAGACTTCGACGAGAAAGAATGGAATGACACTACAATATTGCTCACTGCGACCTTTCTCCCAACTATTGAGCAAGCTCCTCGGGTGAAATATGTCCAGCTCACTAGTGCGGTACGGGAGTAGATAGAGCCCAACCACTCACCTTCAACTCCCATGCTGAGTATTTATCGTTATAATTAGGGCGCCAATCACATCGTTTCCAACCCGTTCTTCTCAGAGACCAAGATTCCATTTTCTACGGCCAATGGCGTTCATGGGTAACATTACATAACGCTGCAGATATCTCTGACCTGCTGACACCCATTGCAGCCCTCAAATTTCCGAGTGGATCGTTGCCACTTTCCTCTCATTCCAGCATCAATGTGAGTAGATTACTCTTCCTATGAACGATCGCCAACTAACAAGTCGTAGTATACACTTACTACGACTACCAAAAGCAAGGTAAGTGGAAGCGCATTACAGAAAATCCCGAAAACGCAGAAGATGCAGTTGGGAAGCGAATGTAAGAAAGATACTTCCAATCTCATTCCCTGGTCAGCTTTGACACACTGTCAGTGGTATCCTAGGCTATGGAAGCATTGGTCGCCAAACTGCTCGCGTCGCTCAAGCCCTGGGAATGGATGTTCACGCCTACACCTTGCATCCCCGAACTACCCCAGAGTCGCGAAGAGATCGGTCCTATGTTCCTGATGGATTAGGAGATCCCAATGGCGAGATCCCCAAGAAGTGGTTCTCTGGCGGTTCCAAAGAGGAGATTCATGAGTTTCTGGGCTCTGGACTTGACATCCTCCTCGTTGCCACGCCACTGACTGATAAAACACGCAACCTCATCGGCAAGCATGAATTTGAGATTCTCTCTAAGAAACGAGCCTTTGTCACCAACATTGCGCGGGGCCCAATCATCAATACAGATGATCTCTTAGAGGCCCTTGACAAGGGTCTGATTCGTGGTGCTGCTCTTGACGTAACAGATCCCGAACCTTTGCCTGACGGTCATCCGTTGTGGAAGGCTAAGAACGTGACGATTACTCCCCATATTAGCGCCACTTCCAACGCGTATTATTCACGACTGCTAGAAATTTTCAAGATCAACTTGGAGAGGCTAAGTGAAGGGAGAGAATTGATCAATACGGTGGACAGGCGGGCCGGATATTGAACTGATACGGCTTTAATCAAAATGTCAGATCAAATTGAATCATGTAGAGAGCAGTAGTAAGTGGTGACGAGTAAGAATGAGAATGATATTTTGGAAATTCAAGTCTTAACCTGTAATTTCTCCATAAGAGCCCTTATATCTCTCACACCAAGTCCTCCTGAAGCGTCCTCCACGAGCCTCAAGACCCCCACCGCAGATATCTCCGGATCCCAAGCATCAGCAACTACCACCGCATTCACATCCGCTCCGCCAACCTCAATAAATAATTTCACAATTTTCTCCCATCGCGAGACGCCATCGGCACTGCTGTCATCTTTCACAATCCAGCCTCTTCGATGTGCGTCCCGCAGATGTCGAAGCAGCGCAAGCCAAGGGGTTCGTGCGGCATGGGTAACGAAGTCGGTGTACGTATCGTTGGGCCTGAGGTTGATTTTGGGGGAGGGGTTTCTGATAAGATATTCGACAAGGCTAGGATCAGAGACTGGGAATATCGTCTTATTACGGGAGCAAAGAAATTCCGTCGCATAAGAGAGCAGGGGAGTTGGTTCTGGAGCACCGTCGACTGCATCATCCAAGCCATCTTGCTGCCCAAGATCTTCTAGCTCTTTAGACACGTACTCAGTCAACCCAAATTTGGTGGCTAGACATAGGAATGGACGGCGAATTGGTGGTGCTTTCATACGGATTTCGTAAGACCCGAAGGCGCTTCTGGCCCAATGATCAAAAGGATCAGAAGACTTTGATAGCCAATACCACGACAGAGTTTTGTTCATCTCATTCAAGAATGGCTGCTGCAGTTGACTTGGGTCGGTGTCAACATATCGGGCATGTGACATGGCTAGGGCGATGTCAGGGTACCACTCGTCCAGTCGGCGGTGATGCTCTACCTCCTCTAGCGGGTGTTTGAGTCGTAGCACATAAGATCTCAGCAACCGAAGATGGGGATCAAACCCAGCAGTGGAAACGGCATTCAACCTCTTATAGGCGCCGCTCGCATTCATCAACCAGTCACGGACGGTACGATGAATGTATGTAACTTTGTCATAGACAAAGAAGGGTTCAGCAACCCCATGTTTTTCATCAACAAACCTAGGCACGCGAAGGTTGCCTAGTCTGCGGCGACGGTGAAGGTTCAAGAGCCCGACGAAGCGAGTTTGGACCCGTTCTGCTGTCATCTGATATCGAGATACTATCTCTTCAAGAGACGCCTGCTTGACTTGGGCTTGGAGAGCTGAATTGTCCTCGTCGCTGTTGAGAGCAAAGGCCACCTCCCATGCCGTGAGAGAGTTTGAGGAGTCGTCCTTGATAAAGTCGGCGACGACTTCTCGAGCACACATGAGCCGGAAAAGATCCGCCGCCTCGGTTATGTGAGCCAGAGTCTGGTCCTTGAAGATAAGCTTTTCAAAAAAGTCATCTAACTCGCGCGGGAAGCTTGAGACAATAAAATTGAGATCCTCATTACTGTGAGTTTTCTCCATGAGATGAAGTATTCTCTCCACTGCCAACCTAACCCACAGGAAAACGCCGTCCGCCTGCTGGACTAAATTCTCAACGAAATCATGTTCAAAGGCTGGATCCTTTCGGAATGCCTTCTTGATGTAGTGGTTATTCCTCAACTCATCTTTAGCATACTGATACATGTCGTCATGAGTAAGATCTTGCAAGCGGCCGTTAGGCACATCATGCTCAAATGCATCAGAAAAGACTGTCCATGGCCGTGATGATAAGCACATCTTGAGGGCGTGGCTGTTATGGCCCACGGAGAGGGTTTTGAAAAAATCAATAATGCTGGTATGGTCACCGTCAAACTCATCCAGACCATCAATAAATAGACAAATGTTCATGGTAGGCAACGCAGCGTCCAGGAGCAGATGGAATGCATCCATCAAATCCGGCACGCTCCACTCGAGAGACAGTCGGACTCTTTCCTTAGTCGACATTTGCCTCAGCCTATTCCATAGAGTTGGGAAAGCCGCAGGGATGAGATGCGGGTTAGCGGACAAAAGTTGATGCAAGAGACTGCGCAATAGCCCAGCCTGGGATCGCTGATCTCGGGTGCCACTCGTCCAGAAGAAGAACCCTGCGACAAGGAATGGACGGTCACCAGCCCATTGCTGGAGGAGCTTCTTAGTAGTCGAATGTTGATATAAGAAGCCTGTCAGAGTGGATTTTCCTGATCCAGGTTTCCCAGTAATCCAGTAAATTGGGCCCAGATTATTGGTTTTCAACCACAAGATAAACTCATCACGGAAGTGTTTTTGAAGTTGATCATCGACAGCAGTGTTGTCGAAAATCCACTCGAGAGTCTTTGTATGAGCCTCGGTGACCTCGTCCTCGCGATCATACATGCTCTTAAATGCGAGCGTTTCGAGAAAGAAGTCGTTGATGAGTCCGATTGGGGCCAGCTTGGGGACCAACGGTGGTTTGTCGTAGTTGCTTCTCTCGAAGCCAATGTTGGTGCCAAGATGATCATCCGAGCCTTCGTCTGGATGATCGCGTGACTTCTTTTGAAGTTCCGTATTGAGACCATCGTTGGTCGAGTTGGAAATCGTGAGCCCCGATGGGCTTTCGGGCAGTTTAAGTCTGTCGGTGCTGGACACACGGAGAGTTATTAAAAGTAACGATTCAAGATCATTACACGGGAGGAGAATGGGCGGAAGGGGACACAAAATTTGGTAGGGAACGGATGAGTACCTGATGGACGGTTTCAATTCCTGACATCGTGCAATAAGCTCAGTCAGACGTTCATTCAACGCGACAACGTCGGCGCGAGACCAGAGGGCATAGAATTGCTCTGCATCGATCTGGGGAGAGTCTGCATCTAGAAGGGATGGACGAGCAAGATCAACCTGTGCGACTATTCCCTGGCCAATCTTGACGCAAGAGTGCATCAGTCGCAAGGTGATAGCATTACCGACGGTGCTGGAAGCCGTGTTGAAGAGTTTCAACAATGCGAGAACGCACAGCGAAGCCTGCCCAACGCGCTCCTCCAAATCAAAATCCACGGATATGGGGCCAGATTTGGGAGACCCAGCATGAACAGCGTGAGCCACGTTATGGATGTCGACAGCAGCATTCAAGAAACCGATAATGGCTTCCCAAGCAGCCTGATCAGACGAGGTTGCGACTGAGGCCATTTTAAAGCATGGGCGCAGCGCGAGTTTAAATTTCTACGATTGTGTGTCTATGTGCAGGAAATTGTACAAATACTCAGTGAGCACCAGTGACGTGTCAGCAAAGGTCCATGAAACGTGCAGATGAGATCGACCCATGTGATGTTTTTATATGCCGCGGATCGACCTCACGTGTTTTCGCGTAGGCGGCTCCGGAGATACATAAGACCGAGACCACGGTGAGTCTGTCATGAATTCCCTAGAGAGAAGTTGATATTCATGTTCAGATTCTTCTTATTTTTCACGATTTACCATCAGCTGGAAGGGAAAGACTGTAAGTCGTTTGCTGGAACAGCACAATTTCATGTAGTCGTCGTTGAGGCTTCGACGGCGCCTTCGTTATCATAATGCATTGGCCCTCAACTTTGATGCCCCTCATCTCACTCAGCGTGCTGGTGCGTTCGAGCCCATCACCTGGTCTCCCAACAGTCATCAACACATGGGGAGGTGATTTTACTGTTGCTACAGACGCCGCTTTTGCTGCTCTCAAGATCCCCAAAATGTCAGCCCTTGATGCTGTCGAGGTTGGCTGCATCGCCTGTGAACGCAATCGGTGCGATGGGACCGTGGGATATGGTGGTTCTCCGGACGAAAACTGCGAGACAACTCTCGATGCTATGATTATGGATGGCACGACTATGAAGTCAGGAGCCGTTGCTGCACTGAGGAGAATTCGCAATCCCATCGCTGTTGCTCGCCATGTTCTTGAGCATACGACACACACGCTGCTGGTTGGAGATTTTGCAACTGAATTTGCAGTCCAGAATGGTTTCAAGGTCGAAAATCTCACTACAAAAGAATCGGCAAATATATGCAACGAGTGGAAAAGGGGTAACTGTCAGCCCAACTACCGCGTCCATGTCAGCCCGAATCCGTCCTCATCTTGCGGTCCATATTCGCCTTCCTCCGGGCATTTTGGAGCATATAACACTCGCCAGGCGTCACATGACACTCTCTCAGTCATTGTCCTGCATTTGGATGGATCTATGGCTGCCGGAACTACCACAAATGGCGCCTCTCACAAGATCCCAGGTCGCGTGGGAGACGGCCCTATCACTGGCAGTGGATCATATGTGGACGGGGATGTTGGTGGATGTGGTGCTACGGGTGACGGGGATATTATGATGCGATTTCTACCATGTTACCAGGCAGTTGAGAATTTGAGGCGTGGTATGACTCCTACTGAGGCTGCCGAGGATGTTGTCCAGCGGATGCTTAAACGGCATGCGAATTTATTAAGCGGGATAGTAGTCATTAACAACAAAGGTGAATTCGGGGCGGCTGCAAGCGGATGGACATTTACTTACTCATACCGCGGCGGGGATATGAAGAGCACGCAGGTAGTAACGGTACAACCATTAAATAACAAGGCAAATCAGGAATTATGATGGCTGGGTAAGTAAATAATAGTGGCTGGCCGCTCGGATGTCACTCAGTCTTCTACTAACATAATACCATGTGATCACGTAGTAAGTAATAATAACTCAATGGCACAACCCAAATAATAACTGCATCGACTTTTTTTAAATCGCTGAAGTCGTCACAATGAAGGCTAAGTAGATTAAGAAGACAAGCCACCCTTTCGACCAGCTTCTTTGGCCTTCTCACTCCCCGGTTCGAAAGAGCCCGATGAGGCCTTTCCACCTTCAGATGCAATTTCTTTCTTCCAATTTATGTCAACGCTTGATGGATTTTGTATCAGACATGATTGAACTTACCTGCTTCTGGGGATCCATGCTAGCAAAGCCGCCAGTGTGGCTCGCCTGACCGCCCTTTGAGGCGATTTCTTGAACTTCCTCTTTGGGTCTGTATTGATTGTTAGTGAATGCGAGGAACGCAGCTCCAACAAATTACCACTCACCGGTTGGCAAAATTTCCGGGGTTGGTATTGTCAGCCATCTTGTGCTATAGGACGCGGTTGTAGAATCGTGTTAGTTTAGTGTGTGGCATTCAATGATTAAATGATAGCTAAGGAGGATGAAAATGAAATACGGCAGCCACTATTGGAATTTATAGGAGGTTCTAGCACGATATCTAGCATCGTTGAGTCATGATCTCAGAGCTGGTCTACTCGCAGTATGCTTGTCGATGAGATCATGGATGTACCAAATGTCAAGTAAACCGAGCAAAATGAAGTCTTCCAAGTCATCGCTTGCGTCCCAAAAGCAAATACTCTGATTCTTACGTATGCGACTTTGTGATTAGGCCATTTTAGAAACCTATAGCTGCACTGTTTCATCAGCCTGACCTCATTGGTTCCAATAATCAAAGTGGAATCCAGTGCTTCCGTGCTCCTATTTTACCCTTCCGGAATCATAGCTGTGTCCTTCCGGTGCTGAGCAGATGGCCTCCAAGTATGTCTACTAATAGGTAGGCAAATGATGCACCCGCTTTGGCTATGAGACTTGGTCGTCCGCCGTAAATTTTCAACTACGAACAACTTTAATATTGGCGATAACATTTGGAGCGTAGATGGTTAGTGCGCCGGTGAGAGGTAAGTAACTGTATATCCAACGTCTTCGAGCCCTGCCTGATATAGTGCGTCATTGTGAAGTTGATCATTCACCTTTTCCATCTCACTCCACCACAACCACCCGTCTTGAGTAAACGCCAATAGGATAAGACACTACGAAAATACGAAGAATGCTTATAATACCAGTAGTCATATATTCTTGCTACTCGTATTTTCTCACTTCCTCGCTGAGCAGCTCGTCATACATATCCTTTCCCCCCCAGTTCCCAATTCAAGTCATAACTGACCACCCCAGAGAAGCAAACATGTCGACAGCTATTGCTTGATATTCTTGGAGTTCCTAAGCTTTCCATGAATGAGGCAATATTAAGCGTTTATTAGGAAGCCACCACAAATTTTTGTAAGGCTTCCAGTATTCATCATGAATCCCACCCATCTCACCCTGCCAAGCAATATTAAAAATTTTCAAAGGCGATCGCCAGGTTCTGAAGGGTTATTTGGAGGAACTTTTTAAACAACTGCCCGTAGAGACGAAGGTCATGATCAAACGGCAAATGATCCAGAGCATTTGCAGATTTTATCTTTGATTCTTTGAAATGCTTACACTGTCAAGTTTCAGTGCTGCAAGGCCAGCTTGATATTCCTACAACGAGGTACCTATTCACAAGCGACAAAGGGCGCGAAATATCCTACCTTGACCGGGGTGAGCGAAGCTGAAAGCTGCAGACTGAGTTTTCATTTGTTTGCAGACAACCTTGCCATGGCTGTCAGAAACATTTGAAGGGTGATATTTTTATTCCTATTCGACTTCAAATAGCGTTGCATAGGTAATGTGGTTATTATTGGTGTTCAGTCAGCTGGGATTTCTGCGCAAAGGCTATTGACGAGGCCACTGCTCGTTTTCAGCCACCACGTCACTGTCCTAGTGCTCACTTACTGTGCATTTGGAAAATGACACGGATATGACACACTCTGAGCTGCCAAGATTGGGCGAACCTATTGGAATGATGATCAAAGTAACCATCCGTACAGTATTGACCGTACAAGCCACATACTTCATGTCATGTGAAGGTTCAATTTCGCCCATAAACGTCATTGCATCCCCACGACATTTTCACGAGTTCACTTTTCTTTTTTCTTTGAGTCGAATATCACGTATTGCTCGACAAACTGATAAAATGGATCGCAAACTCGCGTCTGAGGGTACGGCACCTAACGCACCTGAAGGTCAACCGGACTGGTACATGCAGAAAAACGAGGCGCTTCCGGGTGCGAAAGATGGTAAAAACATGACAAGTTCCAAGAGCGCTGGCTCTAAAAAACAATTTGGTAAGCGGAAAAGCAGTCTTCGGCTCGTATAGCAGGCATTGGAGAATTGATAGGACGCCTAGATGACGACGACGACGATGCACTTCACCACGAAATTATACGCGAAGGAAAGACAGAGGGTGGTGCGGCGCGTATGGTAAGAACAGAATGAAGAAGTCCGGCAGTATATGATGATGGGATGGAATACGGGCGTGCAAATACGGGCCCGTGGGGAGGAGGGGAGGCAAGAGGGGTCAATAAAGCTTCTCCGTTCCACCATACTGTTTCCCATGATGTGAAATATCAGAAAATTGAGATATATCGCTGCACGTTGGAATTTCTAACTGGCACCACATGCTCGAACTATCTACCGAATATCTCATCATGGGATATTACTGAAACCTGTTCGTTCCATTATGGGACAACAATGATACGGGACAAAATTGACATGAGTGTGAACATTGACGTAAGCTTCAGTTGAGTGAATGTAATGCCCATGGGCAATGTTAAGGGCGGGTGGCCGTGACGTTGAGATGACGTGTGAGGCGAAGGTAATCACTAAAATGCCCCTGCCCGTGACTGGGGATGATAGAGGAGTAAGATTTGGGTACACCAATATGACCTCTTCTGTCCAGCATCATCCTTCCACAGCTGCGCAGCTTCGGCTCCATTGTAAATGAACAATCTAATTGAATTTCAATCTTCACCTGTCTTTAAATGCCGTGATGGACGACCAGATATCACCCAATAACGATCCTCACGGTTGGATCTGGTTCATTACGGGGCCAACCGCGTCGGGGAAGACAACTGTAGCTAAAGCCCTCTCGGGGTCCTTCGACTTTACTTACATTGAAGGTGATGATGTTGGTCCCCATTTATCTGAATTCGCATTTGCTCTTGTGCATGCTAAGGGTTTTTATGTCCAAGTTCCGACCAAAGGGAAGCATTGATAAAATGAATCGCGGCATCCCTCTTACGGATGCAGACTACCACGACTGGCTTTTGCCTCTTCGAGAAGAGTGCTCTCATCAATATGAGCAAGGCCATAAGCATTTAGCCGTTTCGTGCTCTACTCTTACTCGTCAACACAGAGATACTCTGAGGCAGGTTTCTAATGGTCTCAAAGATGCGCACGTTGGATTCGTGTGCCTTGATGCGCCGGAAGAGGTACTACTTGAGCGAGCGATACATCGCCACGGGCGATACGCCGGAGGGAATCTCGTTCAAAGCCAGTTCCATTCGTTGGAGCCGCCAAGTGATGATGAGACAGATGTTTTAAGAGCGGATGCCATGAGGGGTGAAGATCGATTGAAGTCAGACGTGATGCAAAAGGTCGAGGATGAGATGCGACATTCTGGAAGGGGTTATATCGCCTAAATTGGATCTAGTAAAGTAGAGAATTTACGAATCTTTTTCCCGCCCACCAAGCCATCCTCTGCGGTCTGGACTTTTATGATCGGCCTGAATCCCGATGCCCTCGTCGTCACCTTCGAATTGCCGCGCAATATCCCTGCTTATTCGCTCTCCCAAAGTTCCATTCAACCCAACCTTTCTGAGAAACAAAGTACCTATGACCGGTTGTGCGTACGCGCTGGAGGCTTAAGTGCTTACCGAGAGTATAAAGGGTAAAGGGGCAAAGTTTTGGTCAACCACATATCATGCACTTCTTACAAAAAGCCATTTCTATAAATTCATGGTCTATATGCCTCAACATGAGGAATGCTTTTTAAAGAATAGAGTGTTCTAAATTTCGAACTGCTAAGCCTTAAGCAGGAGATAGAGGCGATGACCCCTGGTCTGTTCGCTGCATAACAAGAGTGACTAGGGGAGAAAGCAATAATATATTTACGAGCTGGATCCACCTATATCGTCTAGACCTCACGTTTGATATATCATACTTGACTAACCTGCTTTTAGGTATTGCTTTTTGTATCATGGCATGAACCCTAGTGTTATGACCTGGCCTTCTGTCTAGTTCCCCTGATATAGCTCGCCATAAGCCTTATGATATACTAGTGATTAAAATTACAAACACATTAGGTAGCCTCATGTTTTCAAATTATTGATTTTTCAACAATTGTGACCGAACCTAATAGAAAAGAGCCTGCTCATATTCTAAAGACAATTAATCCAGTCTCCATGGTATACAACCTTTCCCGTAGAGGACTATAATAAAAACCTCGTCTCGAGCTGCTCAACCGCTACTCGCCTACGTATGAGCAAACGCTTTAGCAGAATTAAGGATGGTATAGGCTCTTTTTATCTCTCTCTCTCTCTCTCTCTTTTTTTTTTTTTACTATTTCTTTTTTTATAAATTTGCTAAGACAACTCTTGCAGCGATCGACTGTGCCTGTGACCCACGTTGTTGAAGCCCTTCTGCTAAACATGCCATGTGACCAGGTACAAAGATTAATGAAGCTTGGAGGATTCCTTTGCAAAAGCTATGAGTTAATGCACGAAGAGGCACTGCATATTACACCTCTTTGAGCGATGCCAAGTAGACAGGTACAAGACATAAAATTCCTGAGCCTCCAGACCACCCTTGGCAGGCCAAAAATTGAGACAACTATCTAGCTCGCCGCAAACGCTACTCTATCTCAAAATGCTGTAAAAAAAAATAATACTCATCGTATGGCTAAAAAATAGCAACCTCATCGATCCATTTCCCAAATACATAAGCTTCATGCTCGGCGTCAATGTCATGTTGGCTTCGTCGCAAATTATCTTGCGATCCCGTCAACTGGATTCTTTCTTCCTCGATAATCGCACTCATAGTAGCGCCCATTGTGTTCTCCACCTCCACTTTCTCTTTCCCTTTGTCAACCTTATCCCCATTTTCTTCGGGGGATTCAATCTCGGTAACCCTCGTGCTGGTTGTGGTGGCCTCAGTTTGTGAGAAATATGATTCTGATGTGTCACCAACTGACTCCTCATAAGCCCAGAGATTGCGGGAGTGGACTTGCACACGATTCAAGATGTCAATGTCGCCCAAGCTGAATGATTCCGGTAACACACTGTAGTGGAATGTGTTTGAGCCATTTTGTTGCGGCGACTCCATCGTCCTCAATCGTAGTGGCAGGTCACTATTGGTGGGCATATGACCTGCACTGAGGCTGAAATCTATCTGAGTTGCCAAAGACAGATAAAAGTTCGGTTGCTGTCGAAGAATGTCCGTCCAGCTTCTGGACTGTGGGAGATGATGCCCATTCGCGTTCCAGGAACTGTTACTGGAGAAGAGAAGTTTATAGAAAGCCTCGACATTGACTCTGATGCAGCTCAGAACCCAATCAACGGCGGGGAATCGGGGACGACACATTTGCATAGCCTCGATGACGCCAATGAAACGTGTTTGCTGTTGCCTCAGCATAACTGCATCGGAACTTCTTTGCGAGCGTGAGCTACTGTTTGATAGTAATTTGAGGTCAACAATCTGGAGAGTAAGAGGATGCATCGCAATCCCAACCCTGGGGAGAGAATTAGTGAACCGATCCATCGTCGCCGAGCATCCGCTCCACTTACACGCTGAGTGGTAACATGTCCGCGACTCGAAAATGCACAAGTTTCATCAAGCACTGGACCATTCCAGATGTGTCCATTTGAACACGATCTCCACTGGGGGTATTTCCCATGATGGCATCCAGCCCCATGTTAGTAGCATAAGGGCCGAAAATGAGCATTTCCTGATGGGACAATGCAACATTCGCCGAGCTACAAGTATCATTAGCTCCACTTCCAAGGCTTCTTTTGGAATATAAAAGACTCACTGGTAATACATGCTTACTATATTGGCAAACAAGACGACAAATGCGGAGGAAGAGCCGGTCAATTCCCCAGTGACCGGCACCGCATTATCCTCCAATCTGAGATTCAGATACGACTCATGCCAGGCCTGCATAGCCGCTCGACAATCACGGATTCGTGTAGCCTGCTCAGCTTGCTGCATTGCCGTGTGCACCCCGTCTCTGCCGGGAATGTAGCTGACAGAGAGGACATCCGTCAGGACGACACATAACTCAACAAACTTTAATAGGACTAGAACGACTCGTTTTTTTATGTCTGGATCATAAACGGAAGAGTATCGGATCTCCTCGGCAAAGTCTGAAGCATCAAGGATCGGATTGCTATCAAAATCGAAAACAGACCGGTTAATGCGAATGTTGTGGCGAGCGGCGATAGGCATGACACGATCTCGAATGATACAGGTCCACCATAATCGTTTCAGTATTTGCCGTCGCCTCTCGTTCTCGATGGTATTAGGCCGCGCTGTAAGAGATAAGGAATTGTAATCAGGTGCACCAGCCAATTTAGCATTTTGTATGGCAATGGTCAGCCACATGGGAGCCATGCTATTGAGCGTGCTACTTTTAGTAAAATAGCAGTGTGAGAGAAGGACGGCAGCCTGAGATATGGCGACTGGTGACTTTTCGAATCCGGATTCATATAATAGCTAGGTAATTTAATAAACGTTCAAATTAAACAATGAATTTTCCCTAGGGAGGGACTTACCTTGGCACGCGAGTGGAAGTCATTCTTCGCCTGATGGATGTTGTGAAATCCAAGGCCCCGGATAAGGCTTGTAGGAACATACTACCCATCGGGCTCAGAACATAGTGATTCGAAGGAGGGATTGGTTGGACCAACTTACACTGGCAGATGTATACAATATTCCGTACAAGAGAAAAAGAGATAGCTGCCCGCTGATGATGAGATCGGCTGCTGAGCTGTGTCGAAGAGACTCCCAAAATTCGGCCTCGTTGAGGAGTGGAAAGAGAGGATGAATATGCAAGAAGTATTGCTGGAAGAAAGGCTCAAGAGTTTCTTGGTTTGGTATAGTGAAACAGCCCTGATAATTGAGAGTCCTGACGTCCTTGGGGTTCATGGAGGCAACATGGGGAAGTATGTTGCCTGGCTCAGGCGATTGGCCGCCCTGGGACGTCGCATTGGATGGACTCAAGGCTTCGAGGATTAGCTGGTTGAAATGATCATCTGACAGACCTGGAGGACTTTGGACTAGCTCCTCCAGTGCCGTATTTGAGTCTGGCTCAGCCGTCCAGGCCTTGGCTGGTACCGGGCGTGTCTGACTGGGTGGTGGCAGAGTTGGAGGGCGCCTGAAGACGGGTGTGAGCTGAGTCCGCGGCTATGCGTCAAGTAGTGACTGCATGCCAATAAAGACATGCAAGACGAAAACGATGGGTGAATGGAACTCACATTGACCCGCTATTCGACATAAGGGTGCATGGCTTGTTGCCCATGTTGCAGTTGACACATCGTTGCTGGCCATCAAGGCGGACACACCGCACCTTCTGCGACCGGCACTGGAAGCACGCGGTGGCCAGCCGCCTCTTCGGTCTGTTTCGCGCCAGTCGAGAAGGATTAGACAGCCTGGCAGGCGGCTGAGCTTCGCGCTGCGAGTCCATCGAGTTGCGGGCACACCGGGTTTGGTGATGTTCCTGGTTCCGACGTTTGGGGAGGGGGTGCCGGCCGCAAGTGGGTTGTTCTGGTTCAGCCCCGTCGCTTGAGAAGTATTCCGCCCGCCCCGATTGGACCAATATCCGCTTCGTGATGAGAGGCCAAGTGGAGCAGGGGAGCGGAATAAAGCAATCACAGACAAGGCTCATCGCCCTGCAGGGGGGCGGTTTTGGAGATGTATGTCATTACCGAGGCGGGTGGGGCGCAAGTGCACTTAAAGGGGAGAATTTGATGGCTTATCCGCGGTCTTACCAATGTCTAATTCGCTGACAGTATGACAGAGAATAGTGTCACACAACGGGAGTGGCACGGCCTCCAACACATGAACTAACTTATGTATGATGATGGAGATGGAACCAGACTTATCTCCCTTGTTACCTGGATGTCAGGGACCAGGGAGGGATGGATGTGGCATGGTGCTGGTGTCGATGTTCACTGGGCGCTCCCGCGATGAAGGCCGGGCGTCAAAACCCGCGTAACGGGGCACCAGCCTGAAAAACCTAATCAGGGATATAACGGTACGAACATGCAACGGCCCTTACTTGGGATAAGGCCAGCAATATTTCGTCAGCAAGGCTGAGCCCATAATCTAACCAGATAACTAGATAACTGGTCACCAAGTCAGAGTTCAGTCTAGACACATCGGAGATCCTGGTGTCTCGGACCTTAACTGAGACATACAGGAGGACATGGACCAAGGGAGGCCGATCGTGTCTGGCAATATTTATGATCCGCTATCCAAGCATGGCTTGCCCCTTACATTTCGGGTCTTCAGACGCGCCATTACATTTTCTGTGATTACACAGAACATTAATCACTCCGAAGTGACTTTTTTTTGTTTTGAGGACATATACTGAATACTTGATTTGTCGTACCTCGGTGGAGAATCGAGGTCAAGACCCTTTGAATCAAATCTGGCTTGGTTATGGGTGCACCACACCACATCATACCCTGTCTCATATTGAACCAAAAATAGGGTACGGGGTTGAGTGGTGAATCAAAACGGCATTTTGCATTAGCGGTGTCTTTGTCATACTACGCCGTCCAACTAACGCATAACTTAGTATCTTTATACGGTCTCAAACATGGAGGACCCGTTGCATGGGTGCCCATTGCCTTCCTTCCTCAACAGCCAGCTTCTCATTAGAGAGCAGGCCTAAATAAACGCTCCACCCTTCTCTCTGTGGTTTCCAGAAAATGCACCAGAAGCCCTTCCTATTGATCATCCCTTAATAGCAATAAAACATCCACACTAGAAACAGGTGGCCCAGGACTCGCGTCGTGGCCCCAATGCTCACACAGAGCGTTGGGATACAGAACCAGACAGGGAAACTGATACCTCTTCGTCCACGCAAAAGTACACGAAGAGTGCAGCGTAAAAGTTGGCAATCTGTGCAGCGTCGAATGAATGGACTAATCCTCGAGCGGTAGGTAGGGGTGTAAAGATTACCTTGATTTCACGTTCTTACTTTGGGAAATGTGTGGTTCTCCAATAAATCCAACTCACTTGAGGACTTATGAAATTAGCCAGGCGGAGCTTAGAGCCTGATGTATTCCACATGGGGCGCAAGCATCCCTTTGGAGTGGCGCGGCGACAACAGTGTTGCGAGGGGTAAAGCGTCGGCGAGCGTGGTTCCAGATAGGAAGAGAGGCAAGACAGGGACACGGCAGCTTTCAAGCTAGTTAATAGATCAAGGATCGCATTCCTAGGTCACTTGCTTGGTATTTCAGTGACCCGTACGGGCCGTACTGATAGAGAGCGCGCAGTGTCCACCGATTCGTTGAAGGTGCGCTAGCATGACATGCATCGCTTTCACCAAATTATCACTTAAATGATTGCCGTCCCATTTCATGTGCGCAGACATGCCCCGCCGTTGTGGAGGAGGATCCGGTAGTTTTTTAATCATGCATGCGAATTAACTCGTGATTATGATATGGATTACATCAACCGGGACCTGTTTGAACGCCTTAACGGTCTTTATTGTTGCATGGACCATGCTCTCTCGAATCGCCCAGTGCTCGACACCACACAATTCTAACACATCCGTACCTTGCTGCCAGATTACAATTAGCCACCAATCAACTGCCGAGAACTTAATTTACTAATTATTTACGGAGTAATACGCCTCAGACTAATCTAGCCCCTCTATGAACCCCAAGTTGACCTTGATAACAACCCTTCCGCAAGCCCACCTCTCTCAAACGGGGTTGGGTCGGAAGCGCAAACATGACAGTAGTGCAGCATCTCAATCAAAGCATTTACTAACTGTGACATTACGAGAATCAAGTCGCCGCGGTGCGTCAACCCGTTTTCGAAGCATGCCCGCATCAACTCTAATCTTGTGTCGGTGGTGTTATGAATGCTGAGATCGGAATCCTTCATACTCTTAGAGATAAAGTTCTACTCCCACGATTTGCCGATCGAGACAATAACGCTTGTGCTCTAGCGCAAAGATAAAGTAATGAGAAAGGGGTAAAACTGCGGCGCGGACAGGAGTTGAAAGAGTGCAAATTGCGTGTCAGGATTTTCAAGGCACAGTTGCGCGCAAGGGGCATCAGCTCCGACGACTGATCCAGGGTATGAAACCAAGATAGGAAAGTTGCCTTAACGATCTTCAAAGCTGATCAAGATGTTCAAACTGTCATGTTGGCGAGGCTCCTTACGACATACATGGCACCTGGCAGAAGTGCTGGTGCAATCACTCCTGCTCGATAGAACTTTGATGGCGAATACTATCGTCTTGGCTTTGCACAAAAATACAAAAGAAGTAGTTTATTCACAGTAAGCAATCAGTGAGCAATGGTAATGCAGATATCAAGATTCCGTTCCAGGAGGCAAAGTGTCAGGAAAGCTCTCGTTCTTGAAGAATTGGTCACATAGCACATCTTGCAACTGATGGGCCAGCGAAGAACTCCTCTGCACCTCCGGCTCGTAAGGAGGCTGCAAGTGAAAATTCTTGTCCAAGAAAATGGTGACAGTGTAACAAGACTTTTGTGTCCTAGATGGCGCTTATTATTGGATCAAACTCATCATCACTCTGCTAGGACCATGTGACGGACTGTCTCCTGGGGATTTTCTAGCGTGCCAAAACTTGGAAATCCTAGGCTTTGTCGCAATTCTCCTTGACACCTTGTTTAAGACACTCCCCTGTCTCTTCTTTGGTCTCAATCTTGCCCTTGTCCGGTTCTTAAGCAGCTGCTGACACTATAGCTTTTTTATCCTCCTGCGTTGCAAGACCTTCCTCCAGCCCACGTTGTCTGTAAGTTTTGCAGACCTGAGAGCGAGACTAGCGACAATAGCTTTCGCACCGCTCTTCATTTCTTCATTGGGTCGGTCTTCTTGACGTTCTAGTGCACCTTTAGCCGTTCATCGGTCAGGAATGAGGGCATCTCCATCGGTGTACAACACATAAGTCAGAGGAAATACTCTAATCAAATTTCCACGTCGTCAACTGGATCCCCCATTTATTTGTCCCCGTCTAGTACCTACGTGCGCCCTCTGTCTCTGTAAGACTCTTCGGTGTAGACATATTGACACTACTATTCTCCTTTTTGTCACATTCTGTCCAGTCAGTTTTGCATATTCTTCAGGTGTTGCGTGAATATAACAGCTTCTCATGCAACTTGTTCTGCCCTTTCTCACGAGCTGCCTTTTCCTTCACTAGCAAGAGATTAATCCACTAGAACCATTGTTCTTTCTAAATGATATGATGATGCCTTCTATGCAATGTTTTGCGGTTGTTTTATAAGGTTTATCACTACAGATGCGAACCAATCAAATTGTGGTAATTTGTCTCCAACACAGTTTCTGGGACGACATAGTAGTCCACAACAATAGGACGGGCCCATAACATATGGGCAATACGCCAGCAAGATACGCGGCACACATTTACGTGCATATATCTGTCAAGGGCAGTTTTGAATCAAGACAACAGACTTGGCTCTAGGGTCAGGAAGATCCCAACTCAGGATCGAAAAAGAAACACAGCTCACCTACAAGGTTACCAAGGTTACCTACTCAGAAAGTTCAATGAGGTGTTGCAGCCCATAGAAATATTATAAAATTACTAAGCTAAACATTTAGCCAACAGAATGGGCTAGAAGCTTGTATAGATACTTGCGAAATGAACGTATCGAGAAATTTAATTGAGGGTATATCTCGCTGAACGCGACGGAATACCGTTTGGGGCTACATTTCCCTCCAGCTGATGAATACAGAGATTTCAATCCTCCAGAAGTGATTTACATCAGAAAAATGAGAAGAGTCGACAACATAATTAATACAATTCCAACTCCTGCAGTATTTCTCTCTGCGGTAGAGGTCATTGAACTCGTACTGGATGATGAAGGCGCACTTGTTCCACTGGCGTTGGGGCTACTGGTTGAGCTCGGAGCGTTTGTCGAATTTGAAGCACATTCCGTCTTGGATGGCCAGGGAATGTTGTAGCTTCCAAGCTCAGCCCAGATGGAATCCCAGAACTCGCACTCTGAGAAATCAAGGCTGCCGATTTTGAAAGTATCCTGCACAGAGAGGCCATTGGATTCACACTTGTCGAACCTGGGCCAGGACTGGTGCTCTGTCGACGGGTTCTTATTCACAGCCATAGCCGTCCAAGCTTCCACCAGAGTCTTGCTGATACTTCTCTCTGCTGAGGTAGCGTTTGCGGTACCGTTACCCCAAGGTTGGTTATCGAGGTTGGCAAAGACGAATGGCAACTCTGAGGTATGGGTAGCTCCAAACTCGCTCGCATATGGTCCTGGGAAAGCCTCGCCATCAATCCATAGCCAAGGAAACGAAGGGGTGTGGTTAAATCGATATGCATAAGCGGGAGTACCTGCAGCTTCGGCAGATCGAAGTACTCGGTAACTTTGGCAGGTATAGCTAGCCACCGTATCTATGTGGACCAGAGCACTCATCACTGCCACTTCCGTAGAGCCAGAGCTATTGAACAGAGAGAGCGGGTATGCTTTCTTAATGGTAGACTCCAGCGGGCCCCATTGGGCGAGGAAGTGGGTGTAATTGGCTTCAGTGAGATTCTCAGATCCCATGAGGGCCGGAAGAACGAACAGTGAAGAGTCCAGTTCGGCTATATCAAAATTAGCAAGGCACAAGAATACTTCCGCCAAGGGTCATCATACTGGATCCTGCGATGATGGGGACTTGAGGCCCTCTCTTCAAAGGTTCCTCCTTGATGAACTCGCCATCTAGAATAGCCGAGTTCAAGTTGGTAATGTTGGGAATATTGAAGCTATACAAGGCCGAGAGCTCGCCGCCATTTACTACGGGGTCGAGAAGGGCTGGAGTGGTTATGAACCCTTCGATGAGCTCGTCGATCGATCTGGATTGCAAGCAACCTAACTATGTGAACTGTGAGCGGCTTGCATCGTTCTCCTTCAGAGGGCAACTCACGTCCTTTGTACCACATTTCAAGGCTTCCGCGTAACTTTCACCTGAGTATTGAGCCAGAGTTTTGGATGTCAACGGCATACCCCCTCCGGACTGCACAATTGCCGCCGAGATAAGAGATTTGGCTTGCGGGAGGGTTGAGATAGTGAAGGTGTCGTCTCCTCCAGCGCTCTGGCCAAATGCTACCACCTTAGATGGATCTCCTCCAAAAGCATCAATATTATCCTTGACCCACGTCAGTGCAGCCAGGTAATCCTGAATCGCCATGTTGCCCTTGATACCGGCGGCCTCCAATCCGAGGAACCCCAAGGGGCCGAGTCGGTAGTTAAAAGCCACAACAATGGCATCTTGGGCTAGGTTGCAGCCATTGTACAGTTCGTATGTGAGGGACCCTGCGTAATTGGCCCCTCCGTATGCCCAAACCTTGACAGGCAACGCGGACTTCGCAGTAGCGGTAGCGGGGACGTATACGTCGAGGTACAAGCTGCCTAAGTTGTCAGATAACATGAAGACTGGATGGTTTTATACAAGGGAAAGACGTAAAAAAAGTTGACTAACCAGTCTTCAGAGGATTTTTGGCCTGTCACATCGAGAATTGAAGGGAACTGGATGCAAGTTGGTGGGGGGTTCGTCGCCTTGAGAGATCCGCCCTCATATGAGCCGTTGAATGGCTGTGGAGGCATAAACCTCAGTTTACCAACTGGAGGTTGAGCATATGGAATGCCTTGAAAAAGCAGTGTTTTTGAGCCAGCACACTGGCCTCCACGTACTTCGCCAGCGGAGAGGTGGACGACAGGGCCGGACGAGGCTGCTGAGGCCACGCCAAAGTATGAAGCCAGAAAATGCGACACGCGCATCTTGGGTCAGATAAAATGTGGGAAAGAGAGAGAGAGAGAGAAAGAAAAAGAACGTATAAGGGATTTCAAAATTTGCACGCCTCTCAGAAACCCTTTTTATATCCTCACTAATGCATAATATAACACGATGGCTAGGCCTCTCACGCGCTGGCATCTGGGGTCATGCAGTTTTCTTGTACATCGTTCCCCACACTGGTGGTTCCTGAATTGGGAATGTGATTCGAAGGCAACGCGAAAATAGGCAATTCCTTTCGAGCACCAGAAGCAAATCAGCATAACTCATTTAAAAAGATGGACTGCTGAGTTGCCGTGCAGCCGGCGACTCAGTTTCAGCCCTATCTAGCGCTTACCTTGCCGCAAAAACTTGCCAGAGCTCTGGGTCGGGTTCGATGCCAATACGATGGAGACCAGCCAAAATTGACTCCATCCATCCATGCGAAATGACTGAATATTGCATGAAGATTTACTACTCCCTAGTCATTATGGGCGACATGATTTCGACACATGGACTTCATTAGACTATCGTCAACTGCATTACATACAGTAGTGTCGCATTCATTATCTTGCTCCTCATCCAGTTATAGTTGAGTTCCGTGATTTTGTTGTTATCAATTGCAACAGTAGTGACTTTCAAGCCGAGCGATTTTGAGAATTATCAAGTCCACTGGAAAACCATGTTGTTGTGAAGGTAAGCTTTCCAAACTACAAGAAAAGCAATATTGGTTGGAGACACTAATAATAAAAAAACGCGAATAACCACGCCAAGGATCCTGGGGTGTCCAGATTTAGTTGACCACAAGTTTGGAAATTACCAAGCTGCAGCCCCTCGCGTACCCCTTGCAGACAGATCTAGAACCAAGCCAGGTATAACTAACATATACTAGGTTATAGTGAGGGAAGGCACTCCAGACTTGAGCTGAATCAGCTAATCATAGTTGAGCTAGGTGATTTGCCCAGTCCCGGACTTTACCATAATTATTATGATAAACTTTCTAGGTAAATACCTAAGCAGAGAAGCAGAACCATAGGGTGGTAGAGCAGCTAACGCATCAAACTCGGGCCAAACCTTCTGAACCCGATTCTGTTAGGGAGAGTCAAGGGATTACCCACGCGGCCACCGGGCCCATGCTAGAAATCAACCCCTATTGGGGACTGCGTATTTGGAGGATATTTGAATCAACGTCTCCATTCCCTTGGTGCTTTGCGGTCGACACCCACGTGTGGCAAAAACGGTGCGGAACTGGGTAACAGGACCATAAGCTCATCTTTGGCATCTCGACCGCGCGTGACTCAGATATTATCTTAAGGAGAAATTACCAAGAGCAAAAAAATAAAGGACGCAAGGAAAGAAAATAACAAGTCAAACCCCAAGAGCGCACAACGGCGTAATAAAGTACACTTGGTCATCACGTTGCTCTTGGCCTGGCCAATATACCCCTGGCTCACAAGAACAACATATTACAAGTAGAACTCTTTCCAGCTGCTTCATCGACTTAATTTTGTTTTGACGCCCAGACTCGAGTACAACCATAATTATTCCGTGGAGAGCCTGTAATCAAGACGCGCTACTGGAACAGGGGAGCAAGCTGACATAGCATATGAACGCAAATAGATCATATGTGGGTAAACACGTATTTTACCCGAATACATAAGTAGAGAAAATACTTTTGTTCCTTTCTGAGTGATTTTGGCTTGGAGATTCCCTGTTTTCAGTTCCTCCTACCGGCCTACCCTTACCCAGGTCATGATATATGGACAGCGACGTCCAAAATGTTGGGGGTGGAGGCCACCATTTGTGCGAGAGGTTTTATCTATGCATTATGATATGGTATTAGTTATTTTAGACTTCTGGCTATCCTTTGGACGTAATAGGGATATAAGACCAGAGAAACGAATGCTGTTTCGTCTAAGAGCAAGGTTCGGATATCACGTGATGTGAAGTTACTCCTGAAGGTAAGCGAGTCGTAAAATAGCACACCTATAGCAACTCGAACAAGATATCAGCCCAGAAACGTCACGAATTGGGCAGCGGATGGCTTATTGAGTGGTGTCTGCCTTCTCTGGCTGGATTTGTGTGTTGATGTTAGGTGATGACTTCACTGCATTAAACCTCCGTAGACATCATCATTGTAGAGTACACCGCGGATAAGTTCACATCCAGAATCATCTCTATATATCTAACTTAATTAGGGTGTTTAGTATCATTCTAGGTTGAAGAGGCTTGAGTATTATCCGTCATGGCAAAGTTGCAGTCACTGGTCCAAGCTTCTATACAGTTGTCGACACAACCTTGACAGCGGGACCTTCGATCTTCTTTACTTTCCTTCCCTCCCACCAAGATACTAATCCAGCTAGCAATCCTGTTCCACAGCCCAGTCCAATAAAGCAACCAGTAGCCCAACTCTGGTATGTCCGGGTTAGCACACATTTCTAGAAGCTTGGAAATTGGAGTAGATAGGGAAAAAAAAAAGAAGAGCAACGTACAGGTCGATCAATTCGATTATAACTCCACATAAAATAAGAGAGGACAACCTGTAGAAAGGTATTAAGAACCATCATCCAGATGGTAAAACCTAGTTTCCAGAGCGCAGTAGGTGGAGCCTTTTCACCGGTGAATGTCGCAGACCGGACAGGGACCGTGTTTATGTCAGTATCGCTGGATTTCTCAGCGTCGTCAATGGCCCAGGCTGGTGGGCGGAACCAGCCCTTGTTCTGCTCGGAGAGCTTTTGCATGGAGGGGACATGCTTCCAATAGACGGCGCGGATGAACAGATAGAGGTCGCGGAAACGCCATGGAGCTAGGCCGAAGCCTGTTACACAGAATAGCGCGTTGAGAATCTGACTGTCAATCTCGAGCCAAATCTTGCGAGCTGAGCTATCAGAGTCGGCACTAGGATGGTTCATCGCGGGGGCAGCCTTGAGAAGCAGGAAGAAGAGCATAGCCTGAGAAGATTATTAGAATATCTAGAAAAGGAAAAGAACAAAAAAAAAAAAGGCCGAATAAATGCATCGCCTGCAATTGAGAGATGACTTACACCCCATGCCTTTTGTTCTCAGTTAGCAAGGTACAGCGATTAGAGTTACCAGGTTCAGTTGCGAAACTTACGACAATGTTGAGACAATAGAGAGTAATGAGAAAGCCAGCAGGCGTGGTGAAGAACTTCCAGAATGCCCTGAGGCCGTTGAGAATAGTTGGTCCCCATTTTTCCTTTGCATCGCCCTTGTGCCTTTCATAGAGGCTGCGGCGACGTTGCCGTAGCTGCTGATGCTTTTCTCGTAGATGAAAGTGGTGATGATGATGATGGTGATTATGATGCGCTTGGTCACTGGACGACGCGACATCTGAAGAGGGTTGCTCCAGTTCCGGCTTTTCAGATATGATAATGGGTTCTCCAGGTACAGCCTTATCGTAGCTGGGCGTCGTAAAAGCCGGCGCTTGGACGTTGGACCCCACCAGAGTCAGCTCGCCCTCCGTGTCAGGCACGGCGATGCGGGTAGAATGACCCTGAGCGTTGAACTCGATATTGCTGCCGCCGGATTCGGCGTCGCGGAGCTCAGTCAGGTTCGGAGCCTGGGCGAAAGCAGTGCCAGCAATCTGCCATGCTCCCAGCTGCGGGTTGGCGTTGATAATGGACACAGATGCGTTTCTGACGCGGCCAACAAAGCCATTATTGTTATTCATACTGGTGGTGGGGGGGTTTGTTGAGGGGGGGACCGATTGAGGGGGGGAATGTTCTGCCATGATGACTTCGTCCCTTTCTTCTTCTTCTCCCTTTTCTTCTTCCTTTTTCTTCTTCTTCCTCGTCCTTCTCTTCTCCTTCTTTCTCTACTGCTTCTGTTCTTTGAGGATTTTTGTTTTTAATAGAGCTGCTTGTTGAAGAGGAAATGACTTGGCTGTCGGGGTGGTTTGACAGTGACGATCTTAATAAGACCGCGACCGGAACTTTGTCAAAAGGATCGTCGCACCGTTGTTTTCCGACGCGCTTGCAAAAGTCCGACAGTGGATAATTCAAGCCGCAACCGTAAAGTGGTTTCGCCTGGAATGAGTTAGAGAATTGAGAATTGCCATCCAAAGTTCAAATGGGAAATTTTTTTTTTCTTTCCATCTAATTACCTAGTACCAAGTTCTTGTGTCCCTGGAACTGGTTGGGCGCGTCAGCAAGAGGGGAATCGAGACGCCGGTCAGCTTTTAATCCGGCACCGGGCCTTGCTTGGGTGAAGCTGGGATTGATCACACGGACCAACGCACGACCAGACGACCGAAGTCCAAGACCAAACGAATCCCAATTTTAAGCACCATGTACGAAAATTCCAAGAGCGAATTCCGATAAGAAAGGATGGCGCTCTTGATGATCCTCTAGCACAAGAGAGAGAGAAAAGGAGAGGAGAGAAAAAAGGATCCCAGTGGCCCCCAAGGTGGCTCGGCGTCTTTATTTCTACTGATTCGTCCACCTGGCCTGCATTGACTTGGTGTGAGGCCGCGATGCAACGGCAACTGCACGCCCGCACACAAATTTCTGCTGCATAACTCGCTTATCCCCGGTTGTTGGCTGCAATTATATATCTCATTGGTAGCACTATCTCCGCCAGCCACGATTGACAGCTTTTTGGTGTTTTCTGTTCTCCTGCGAGCATCACCTGACATTTGCTGCAAGATCTCGCTCGTCAATCTAGTCATCTAACTCTAACAGATCTCTATTTCCATCGCTACTTTTCTTTTCTTTTTTTTTCCCTCTTTTTTTCCCTCTTTTTTTTCCCTCCTTTTTTTTTGTCTTCTTGAATCGCCACCACTGTCTTTCATTTCCGTCTTCATCCGCTCGTCAATTCACGACGCCATCCCAGCCATGGCACTCAATCGCACAAGGTCGAATGGGTTGGGCAACATCACTTTCAACAATGACTCCGACTCGGAGAACTGCACCTCAGGCAACGTCGGCCCGGATGGCCGCGTAAAGGTCCAAATTCACCACAACACCAAATCCATTGTCGCTTGGTTCCAGAGGCTACAGGGAGCCTCGCAGCCACCTCAGGAACCTCCCAAGAAGAGGAAGTTCAGCACTGTCGCCCTCTCTGGCGACAAGCCCGCGACCGGGCCTCGCCTCAACATTGCCATCCACATTGTCGGCTCACGTGGAGATGTGCAGCCGTTCATCCCGATTGCACAGCTGCTCTCGAGTCCACCCTTTGGCCACCGCGTGCGCATATGCACGCACCCAGTCTTCAAAGACTTTGTCGAAGCCCAGGGTGTTGAATTCTTCAGCATCGGCGGCGATCCGGAGGCTTTGATGGCCTACATGGTCAAAAATCCGGGCCTGCTGCCCAACCGCGAAAGCGTCAAGGCCGGCGACATTGGCAAGCGTCGGGGGGAAATGTGGGACATCATCTACGGCGCGTGGCGGAGCTGCATCGAAGCCGGCAATGGCATGGGAGAGCCCGTTCGAGCCGCCCAGGCCCATGACGCACGAGATCTCTTCGTTGCCGACGCCATCATCGCCAATCCGCCCTCAATGGCCCATATTCACTGTGCTGAGAAGCTGTCGATTCCCCTCCACATGGTCTTTACCATGCCGTGGACGCCGACCGAGAAGTTCTCGCACCCATTAGCATCCATGAAGTATGGCCGCGATACCGATGCCGCCACCGCAAATTATTTTTCCTTTATGATGATGGAGCTTTTGACATGGCAAGGGTTCGTATATTCCTCTCTAGCCGTATTTGCGAATCTACGCAGTCTTCCTTTTTTTCCCCCTCCATCCAATTCTCATAATATCCAGTCTCTAACTGTTCAATCACCCACAGCCTTGGTGACCTAATCAACAAGTTCCGCACCCAAGTTCTTCGCCTTGACCATATCAGCCCCATGTGGGGATATCAGCTTCTACCTCGGCTCCGTGTTCCCTACACTTACCTCTGGTCTCAGACTCTAATTCCCAAGCCAGATGACTGGCGCGACCACGTTAACATTACTGGCTTTTCCTTCCTAAACTTGGCTAATTCCTACACACCACCTGCGGATCTTGCGGATTTCTTGGCCAAGGGTCCGCCACCAATCTACATTGGCTTCGGCTCCATTGTTATCGATGATCCACAAGCCCTGACTCAACTTATCTTCAAGGCTGTCGAGCTCGCTGGTGTTCGAGCCATCGTCTCCAAAGGTTGGGGTGGTGTTGGTGGTGGTGACCACGTCCCCGATAATATTTATCTCATCGGCAATGTTCCGCACGACTGGCTCTTCCAGCGCGTCTCGGCTGTTGTCCATCACGGCGGCGCTGGTACCACCGCTGCTGGCATTGCAGCCAGCCGGCCGACCGTCGTCGTTCCGTTCTTTGGCGACCAGCCTTTCTGGGGACAGATGATAGCTCGTGCTGGTGCGGGTCCAACACCTGTGCCATTCAAAGACATGACCGCCGAAAGCCTGGCAGCCAGCATCAAATTTGCTCTGAAGACGGAAGTGCAGGAGGCGGTGCGGGACATGGCTGAACAGATTGCTGAGGAGGACGGAGCTGGTGATGCTGCCGCTGACATTCAAGGCAGGCTGGACATCGACCAATATCGATGTGATCTTTGTCCTGAGAGGCTTGCCATCTGGAGACACAAACGCACCGGCGCCCGCCTGAGCGGATTTGCTGTCTGCTGTTTAGTCAGCCGAGGCATTCTGGACGCTAAAGAAATGAAACTCATCCGGCGTCAACACTGGTACGTCGATGAAGGTGCCGAACATCCTGTTATTGGTGTTATAGCTGCCACTTCAGGCTTTTTTACAACTCTGGGAACGGCCGTGAGTGGTTACCGTAAACGTCTCAAGAACAGACACCAGTTGCCAGAACGCAAGAATGACGGTATCGCAGCTCAGCTGTCCGTCACAGATGCCACCCAAGACATGGATCAGGCTACCCTAGGTACGAGCCCCGAGACTGACCAAACAACTCGACCAACCTCAAAAGAAGTAGGCCAACGGCCTTCACAAAACACAGATGGCGATCAGATCACCATCACTGGGTCAACAGA
Organism: Mariannaea sp. PMI_226; assembly: GCA_024336345.1. Classification (NCBI taxonomy): domain Eukaryota; kingdom Fungi; phylum Ascomycota; class Sordariomycetes; order Hypocreales; family Nectriaceae; genus Mariannaea; species Mariannaea sp. PMI_226. The sequence continues at coordinate 1,864,081 of JANFOG010000009.1, forward strand.
TGTAACTCGACTCAAGCCGATAACTTCCAAACCATCAATTCATCTCACGACAGGCGATATGGAAAACTTTGCCCTCAAAATGGCCAACAAGTCTCTGCGCAGCGGCCAGATGGTGTCGGACCATATACAACGGACCCCTACTTTCCATGAGCGGAAGAAGGCAAGCTGGAAGGTTCAGGAACAGGGACGCCATGGCCAGTCCTTTTACGTCGCTCGGGCCACAGGCCGCTTCGCCGCTGATGTGACTAAGGCCGGCCTCAAAGCCCCAGTGGCCTTCTTCTATAATATTGCCAACGGGTTTCACAACTACCCCTCATACAGCATTAGAGCCACTGAAGTAAGAAGGAGAGATGAGATTACTGGGCTTGGCAGTGGTGTGCGTGCGGCTGGAAAGGAGTTTGTGTATGGTTTCTACGATGCCATAACTGGTTTTGTAATCAAGCCGTACAAGGGAGCTAGGGAAGAAGGCTTGAAAGGGTTTGGTAAAGGCGTCATGAACGGCGGACTCGGACTGACCTTTAATATAGGCGCTTGTAAGTCACATTTCACTCACTCATCGCTCCGCTTACTGAAGGGAGATTTTGCAAGCTAATACCACTCAGCAATATTCGGCCTGCTGGGCTACCCGCTCAAGGGTCTCGAGAAGGAGTTTTCCAAACGTCATCTTACCAAGCTCAGGGCTGAGGTGTTCCTTATCAGGTTAAGGCAGGGCATTGAGGACATGCGAGAGGCATCTCAAGAGGAGAAAGATGCTGTATTTGAGAGATGGAAGCTGGCACGCGCGCCAGATAGTAGATGATGTAATGGTGTTTTGACGTCAGGTTGCAACACCGCTGTTCCGCTTCCATCAGATTGTTACTATTACTGTATTAACTGTCGGTTAGGTTAATGTATATGAGCCTGGATAAGTTATATAATGGCACACTAACAAGTTTAGACTGGTAATTTTAAAATATATACAGCTACTCAAAATGCCCGCCATTCGGTGAATGACAATAATTATTCTAGGGAATGAATGGCTCGCTTCTTTTTTTTACACTAGAGCAAGGTTTGTTCTTGACATCTCACGCAACTGCGTAGTGCCCACTCTAAATTTCAAACACCTTCCCCGTACTGATATTGATTTTATTCCACCGTCCACGGACGAGATACTTGGCAAAACGCAGTGGCCAGACAACATGGCACATCCACCAGAAAGGCCATGGATCCTTCACTGAAAATACTCCGTCTTTCCAGAATACAAGGTACTCAATGAACACTCCAAGAGATTTCAGAACGTCAGTCAACGTACCCTGTCCGGTAAATGCACGACATATCGGGTTGAGAACAAATTCAACCCAGTCTTGAGCGATCCAATACACATGATTCGCATTCTTCGGAGTCAGGATTGGTTTGGATGAAGGGTTTTCTCGAGGAGAAGCTGACAATACTGAAAGATACTCGTCGACCAACTCAGGCGTATGATCGAAGAGGACAGTGGCGGTGTGTACCCTAGGGTTACACTCAATAGGATACAGCTTGAAGGTTCTATTTTTGGACAGTTTATCCATAGACTGATCACCCAGAACAATAAAATCAAAGCTCAGGTGACCAGTAAAGTCATGGGCCAGTGTCTGGGCTTGTTTGACTGTGAAACCGACCATGGCCCTGGTCAGCGGTAGATCACATGGGAGTGCGGTATAGTGTGTGAGCACGTCTGTGGATGGGCAAGCAACAAAAGCGCAGACGCGGTCACGTATTACCAAGGAGTGGGTGCAAAATTCATCGCCTTGTATGAACTCTTGTATGAGGTAGGAGGATTCGGAGGAAGGGAACCGAATTTGGTTCAGGCGAGCGAGAGTCTCTGACGGGGAGCCCAGGGGGACAACAAACCTCTGGGAGCGGACAAGGTCATCAACTTCAAGTGGCTTGATCAGGAATTGCTTTCCCCTTGGACTTAAGGCTAGACCGCCATGCTCCCGGAGGAAGGTGATGATTTCCTCTGTGGTACGCACTACCTTACTAGTCGGAATTTGGAGGCCAATTGTTCTGGTGTGTTCCATGAATGAGGCCTTTCCATGTAGCAGTGCTGTATGTTTGACGTTGGCCTGGATGCATTTTGTACCGAATCTGGCCTCAATGACCTCCTTGACGACAGCATCCTCGAGAGGGGCAATGACATCGGAGACGGGAATTACTAGGTCTACTCTCTCTCGTTCGATTATATCCAGAATAGCCCTCAAGTATTGAGGGTTCACTCTGCTGCCGCCAGAGTCTATAGGATGAGGCAGTTGGTAAAAGTCGTCCACCGCCTGAGAGAAGCGCCCCAAAGCGAGCCAGTGCCAGTCGGCACCAATCACGCGATGACCTCGCCCATGAAATAGTCGAGCAATTGAAAGAGCTTTTGCCATACTCATGCCGGTCACAAGAATTGTCTTGGAAGGTTCATCATCTAAAGCCTTCATGTTTCGGGAGCCGATGATCACTTTTGTCCATATATAAGTGGTCACGACAATGGCGGTGTTTATTGGCAAAAACAGGGAGCAGCATATAAGCAAACCGATATTCTTTGCCAAATGCTCCATTGCTCTAGCTGACGTGAAATATTGATTATTCCAGAGGCGGGCAAGGGTTCGGTGATTCGTGGTTTGAGAGATTGTGAATAGTGATGATCTGACTGACATTCACATCACCCACAACGAATGCTTCGTAGACTAGGCCGCGTAATTGATATTGAAATTTCCCCATCCACTAAACTGCCAATTACGTACATTACAGCTACGCTTGTCGAACTTTACTCAGGTTGCCCACTCAAGTGTTGCCATCTTGTTGAGGCAAAAGCCAATGGTGAAGAGAGCCTGTCATGGTTCGTTTATCCACGTTAATATTTTCATGACGCGTGCTGGCGACTATGATCCTTCTCCAGCCTCCCGATACAATGCGACACCTCCACGCCATCCTTGCTCACAAAGTCAATTATTGCTACTTCGAAACATAGGCTGAACATTAACAAGGGGCGGTGGGGCTCACTGGAACGCCCGTAGGCTGAAAACTTTCGACGAGTCTGCTCTCATAAACAAGGCTTGAATCTCCCATAACAGCCCGGTCTGAATCAGATTTGTTCTGCTGCTCCCTCTTTTCTTTCGGGGTACTTCTCACGTATCTAAGATACGGTGGGTTCCCAGGCTTAATGACGTTGTCGGCTACAGTCAGTGATCCCGGTTGGACGAGCTGTAACTGTTCACACAGTTTGAAGTCGTCCAGATATGCTGGCTTATAGTGGTCTAAAAATAGCATGTCAATCCTCTTCAATTGATTGTTTGCGTGCATTTGCCGAAGGGAGTCGTGACTCATGCCCACGACAACTGTCACAATATCGCTGAGGCCTGCTATTGCCACGAGTGATTTGATGATGGCGGCAAATTCGGCGTTGGCCTCCAAGCTCCAATATCGACAGCCACCCGCCCTCCGAAGCGCATCGCCAAAAAGAATGGCTGAGTAGCCGACGTAGCCACCAAGCTCTACCTGTCTCACATGATTGGTGATCTTGTGATGAGGAACTTAGTGTGGCAGAGGGAATGCGACTCACCATGATACCAGGTTTATGCATAGCAATTAGATCTGTAATGATCTTGCCCTTCTCTTTCCCAATGTTCATTAAATATCTCTGGGTGGCGAACTCATCGATAGCTTCTAGGACACGAGCTGGTGACCCTCTTATTCCATCAACCTTAGATTTATTCTGAACATAGAGAAGGAGCTCGCGCTCGCGCCCGTCATCCCAGAACACGTTCTTTTCTTGTGGCGCATATCTTTTCTGTTCGTTCATTGGGGACAAGGTAGCAGATGACGATGTCATGGATATCTCTGAAGTTTTGAAAGATGAGGATTCTCTGAACACGGCGAAAATCACTTGTATACCTCCGGCAGCTTATATGCTAAATCCCGAACTCCAGTTTGATCATCTACCTATCGATGTTATCTCACACCATTTTTAGTTGTACTTCGATCCGTTTCTAGGTATCATCAAAATGCACAAACAAGCCGCTCATTCCAGGCTCATTTGTGGTTGCATTAGTGGGAAACCTTGAGGATTCGAGAGGTTGGTGAGTGGTGACGCTAAGATCCCAAACCATCCACAGCGCCCAATTAAGCCCGATGACTCGCTACACGGGCCGATTTTAGCACTCGTAGAGGACCTTTGCAGATAATAGATGGATACGGTGTGTCCAGATAAGTCATTGGCAAGCCAATCCTGGTACTACATTGGGTACTACATTGAGAATGAGTATTGTGCATCAACAGTGGCGTATTTACCATTGTGCGCTAATCGAGCTGGTTCAGGAACAGGGACCATTGAAAGCAGGCAGTGGTATCTATGACGATGATAGTAGCGAAGCGAAGTACAGTTCATTGTCGTATATTTGTAATGTAGACGCATAGTAGAACTCATCGACTGGTAGACTTGTATACTGGCACGCCGCAGGCATTCCAGAGTAACCGCCTAGGTCGTCAACACCAAATCATCATGGTAGCCTCCATTCTTTTCTTTTGTCACTTTTCGTACTATCACATGGGTTGATAGCGGAGGTACTGATGCAAGAGATCAAGTCGGAAGAATCACCAGGTCCACTGTGAACTTTGTCGGTCCATGGTACAAGGTTCTTGTAAGGACCTACGCGACGACGTAGTACTTGATACCAGTCCATTAACTGAATATTAGCAAAAAAATATATATATTGAGGTATGGGTGGCGTTCCTAACATTGGAAGCTGGTTGTATTGACGTATTTGTGGATGAAGTTACAATTGAGAACGCGTCTCAGCCCATCCTGATGCCAGTATAAATTCCTGCTACTATGCACTCCTCACCGAAGCTATTTGTTGCGAAGGCCACTTAAATCAAGTAAAAGCCTGGATTCCAATTCTGTCATCGTACTGCTCATCATGTCTGAAATGAAGGCCAGCGTCAAGCCCACTGCCCAGGGTTTCTCTGTCTGCGGCTACGAGAAAATCGAATACGGCTTTGAGTTTCTTGATGGCATCTTCGAATTGGACAACCCTCAGCTTGCAGAGTGCTATCATCCTTGGAAGCGATGTATGGCAGTGATGGATTTCAACATTTTCAATATCTACGGCGAGCAGCTACAGCGGTATTTTGATCATCACCGTATTGCGCTCCAGATACACAAGACCATGATTGGTGAGAAGGCCAAGACAATAGACACAATGCTGGGTATAGTTGGCTCCTTAACCGACTTTGGCATCTATCGAAAGGAACCAATCCTAGTTATTGGTGGTGGCTTGGTGACAGACGTTGCAGGGTAAGCATTCCGGCATATGCTATTCGCGTTGACATGCAGATTCTAATCTCCATAGCTTTGCTTGTGCTGCCTACCGCCGCAACACTAACTACATTCGCATCCCAACCACCGTTATTGGGCTGATTGATGCTTCCGTCTCGATCAAGGTGGCCGTCAACTATGGAAACTACAAGAATCGTCTAGGTGCCTACCATGCCCCGATGCAGACCTTTCTTGATTTTACCTTTTTGCGGACTTTACCTGTAGCTCAGATTCGGAACGGCTTCGCTGAATTGATCAAGATTTCGTCGTGCGCCGACATTGAGACTTTCAATCTGCTTGACGCTCATTGCGAGGATCTGATCGCTACCTCGTTCGGTAGGGCTGATGATGTGCCTGATGATCTCAGGAAGGTAGCAGATGACATATGTCGCAAGAGCATTCATGAGATGCTCAAGCTGGAGACCCCAAATCTTCACGAGATTATGCTGGATCGTGTTATTGCTTATGGACACACGTGAGTTTACTTCTCTGCACCTATTGATTGTTAGTTTCCCGAGTGAGCTAACACAATCACAGTTGGTCCCCATTACACGAGCTCGTTCCCGAGACTCCTCTCCGCCACGGACATGCAATTTCGATTGATATGGCCTACTCAGCCACCCTCTCACACATGCGTGGCCTGCTCTCAGCTGAGGATCATGCTCGCCTTTTATCCCTTTTCTCGCGCGCTGGCTTGTCAATGGATCATTCCCAATTTGACGGGCCGCTCCTAGAGAAAGCCACGGCTGCCATTCTCAGGACACGCGACGGCAAGCTTCGCGCTGCTGTTCCTATAAGTCCAATTGGCACGTGTGTCTTTCTCAACGACGTCACTCACAATGAAATGTGCCGTGCACTTGACCTTCATAAGAGCCTAATGTCAGATTATCCACGGGATGGAGAGGGTATTGACGCATACGTCGATGCCTCCGATACTGGATATACGATCCAGGCTGCGATGACGAAGGGGAATGATACTTGTAACAATTTTGCTGTTGACGAAAATAGGAACGATGGGTCGAATAGACGGGATATAAGTAAGAAATCGGGTGGATACTCTGACGGAATGAGCAGGATTAGCAGCGGCCTCAAGGACAAAGCCAATGGATGGAATGACGCTATTCGCGGTGCCTTAACCCTTGAAGGGTTGTAAACTGAACGCTCTCTGAAGTTGTGCTTTAGATTTTCTTCTTGAGTTGGGCCAATGATACAGATTTCATTAAATCTCAAATATAGCCTCTATCTAGTACTATTACTTAGAGATAGCTTTGATTGAAATTTGTCTCATTCAAATAGATGATACAACTAAAACTCGTACGGCCAAAATAAACGCTAACTGTTCTTTATAAAAATATTCCCATTTACCTTGCTCGAATGCTTTCTTGCGGACAACAGAAGCCAAACACAGCTAACACACCGTTGATTGCAGACACCGTCTGTTTTTCATGACATTTGATCCAGGAATCTGCTACCTGCTATTAACAGAGTAGTGTCTGTAGGAGTACCTTTAACGAGAGGCCGAGAATGCCGAGGTTCCCACAATACAAACGGGCACCGGCCTGTGTATCTCGATGGATCCATGTGATGGCGATTTGCGGGGTAGCGAGGGCCTGAACTGGGAATAAACTCGCCACTTTTTCATCAACTCAACCTCTTGCTCAATTCACGGCTGTGCAACTGCTTCAACTCTCATTTTCCACCAAAATTACCTACGATGGCCGATATATGGACACGTATCGTTCTCAACTACAATCCTCATGCAATCGACATTGTTGGATCGCTCATCGTTCAAATCATCTTCTGGTGGATTCCCTCGACTATCTATGTATCGCTGGATATGATAGCCCCCAGCTTTGCCCAGAGACACAAGATCCAGCCGGCACCCAAGCAGCCCACACCAGCTCAAGTGTGGCAGTCTGTTGTACTAGCGATACGAAACCAAGCACTCAGTCTAGCCCTGCAAATCGCGCTCAGTCTCTTGGCTATTTCACAGGGAAAACCTCCTGTGTTCGAGGTCTCAGCCTCGTTTCCTTCGGCAACCACGTTCGTGCGAGATTTCGCTCTCTGTGTCATCGGACGGGAAATTCTGTTCTATTACTCGCACCGCCTGCTGCATACTCCGTATCTGTACAAACGCATTCATAAAACCCATCATCGATTCACAGCGCCTGTTGCATTTGCCTCCCAGTATGCAGATGTCACTGAGCACATTTTTGCCAATGTGCTTCCCATGGTATTAGTCCCCATGGTTATTCACACTCATATCTTAACTTTGTGGGCGTTCATTGCATCACAGCTGTTTGAAACAGCTACGGTTCATTCAGGATACGATTTCGGTGGCTTGGCACGACGACACGATCTGCATCACGAGAAATTCAACTTGCACTACGGCGTCACAGGTTGGCTTGACTGGTTGCATGGAACAGACGAATTGCGGCCAATGAGAAAGAAGAGAGAGTGAGAACAGAAATGACAGGCTTCGCTTTATTGTATCAACTTTTTATCTATCTTTATTCATAAAAAATCAAGCATCTAACCTCAATACTTTTCCGTGGCTTCGCGTCCTTTGGTGTATTCGGGTCTATGAAAGCGGTGTGCGGCGTGAGTGCCGCTACACCTTTCTTGCCACCAGGCTGGCCTTCACTCCGTGAGTCGTAGCACTTGATAAACATAATCTCTTCTGGTTGCATGTCCTTGTAATAGTAGAATTGATGCTTCTCGTTTGGCGCAATAGCATAGGTTTCACCCTTCACCTCGTAACCTTCTGTGCTTGTTGCGGATGTAGGATCCGGTCGGACTTCCCTTCCTGCGTCGTCGATGGCGTTATCGCCGGCAGCTCGTTTCGGATACATCAGGTCAACCGCGATGAGGTCCTCGGGGTCCGTCGTCCTCCAGTCAATGACTCCCAATGGGAAATCAGATGCAGCGTGAGATATGGGTCGCCATACGTTCACAAGCTGGTATCTTCCTGCCAGGAGCTCTTCGGCCTCGACCGCGTCGGGAACATGACGGCGCACACGTACTTCAGCAGCGCGAGGCGTCTGATCGGCATGCACCTGTTGGACTGGTTGACGAGCAGCTTCAGGATTGTGAACACGGATAGTGTGATCAAATATGACCACTTTCTTGACGCCAGTGAGTTTTGAGCGGATAGCGGCTTCTACAGAGTCGTAGTAGGCCCCACGGACAAGAGCCTCGTCCTTCAGTAGGAGATTGGTATCGACAGGGGATGGTGAGTTATAGACGGCGAAGCCAGACACGTCAATGCCGAATTGCGACTCAGATCCGCGCATGTTTGCAACACTCCGGTGGACCTCCTTCTGACTAAATGAGGTCACATCTGCGTCCACCTTGGACCAAGGCTTCAGGCGGGAGCCATCTTTGCTGCTAGTAGCAAGAGTAGCGGGATCCAAGTAACGGAAAACGGCGCTCGTCATTGTATTCAGGATAGATTGTGAGGCTCTTAGTCGTGGGTTGATCATATGTGGTTTCGGGTTTACTGCTGTTTTCGATGACAGAAAAACGGTACCTCCACCATTCTTATATTATAGCCAAGACTTGAGCGGAGCGACCGATATTTTATGGAGTTCGCCATTACAAATGAAGTATCCCTCTGTGATGACAAATGCGCTTATAGTGCCCCCTACGTAATTATCTGCACACCCACCACGGGGCTAATCGAGGTGACGGTTGCTTAGATAAGGTAGGTATCGGGCTGGTCGAAGCTATTCCCAGAAGAGATGTAAAGGGAAATCAATACTGTTGCTCAAGTCATGCGTGCTCTCAAGAATGACGTCACTGAGGGTAACGAAATTTCTCGTTCTGTTTTCCCCTCATAGAGCCGCCCCAGAACGCAGAGCTCATTAATAATCAACAGTGTTACAAACCTAAGAGTGCATAGCGTGAAATTGGCCTACCGTTCTACTATCATAAGGCTTTGGCGATGCTAATGAATATGGCGGTTGATATAAATGGCTGGATGGCATAACTGCCACCGCTGGGGAAAGGCAAGAATAGTACATTGACTTGGAATTGCAATCCACCGCCTTTCAGCCTTATTCTAGGTTCAAATATCATTCAAATATATATATTCTAAAGTAGTTCCAACTTGAATTGAGATGAAATACGATGCAACCACCCTGTTTTTCGCTCAGAATCATGAGTAGCCTATTTGGTTTATCCGAACCCTAAACCAATCCATTCAGGGTTGTAGAGCTGACGTTAACGAATCCTCAACCCGATGGACTGTCTATTATATTGATCTGAAGGGAAGTGATTGATTGATAAAAACACTCCATTTAGAGTATCTGTAACGAACTGGAACAACGGCTCACAAAAACCTATCTAGTTGACGTAATCTGATCACGAAAAACTTGAGTTGCAAATCTGATGATGTATTCTTCATTTCAACAACAGTGCCAACAGTAGGGTAATTGCCAGTGCTTCATAAACCTTATTATTTTGTGACCTCGGCAATGTATAGAATGATAGGTCAACATATCACGGTTGCCTGTGGGAGTGTTATCTCTGATGTCGGGAGCCATCGAATATACAGAGAGACCGTAATGGCCTTCCTACCAAGGAGCTAGATTATAGGCTTCATTCTATTCCCGCGTGACCAACCGGCCATGTGCAGGTGTAAAATTATTTGTTAGGAATACCCCATATAAACAATTCTTGTATGTTTTATTATTACCATAGCAACAATGACATAGGATGGGGTACCAGTGTTATTTGAAGCAATGCAATAAGTATGGCCAAAAGAAGTGGTTACTATGAATGCCAACAATCAAAAGAGAATAGTTCTATATAGTCAATTATGAGCAGATTGTCTTGAAAAAAAAATTCTACAATGAACAGGAAATCAAAATTAAGTGCTACTGTCTTGCTCGGATGAATCTCGCTATGAACTGACATGCCTCATCTGGCTAATACCTGAGACCCTATCAGAACTAACACACCCGAAACTTTCAAGAATCTTCAAATCGTGACTGGCACACGCATAGTTGAATTTTTACCTTCAATTTCGAAACTTCTCACCAAACTGATAATCATGGCCGGACTTAGAAAATGGTCCTGTCACTTTCTAGCGGTGCTGACCGTTTATGCAACTGATGACCTCCTACAGTCGCTCCAAAGAAGAACCCCCTGCACGTCACTCGTCAATCAACTCAAACTTCATGGATTTGGATCATGGGAGCTGTCAAAACTCCCTGACTCGTAATACACATAGTTGGTAATAGCTCGCAGATAAAGTCCATGGAGGCTAAATACGTCGGTTGTCGCCAACCCTAAGGTCTAGTTATTTTTGAAAGGTCGAATAATGACCTCCCAGGCGTATATTGATATTATTTCGTAAAGGCTCTTGTAGATGAGTAGCCGCCAGTTTGTCTGTCAAAGGACATCGGCCACTCTGCTGAATTGGACGTGTTATCAGCTGTGGAGGGTTTCGGCTTCCTCTCACTTTTGCTTTTGGGTAGATGGGGGAGTAGATGACCCTGCTCATCCCCTTCCTCTCTGCGCGAGGTGTGCTAAAGTGCACCAAGCACGAGTCAGTGCAGAGGTTGACATAAACGCCATTTTGCAGCACGGTGAAGGGCACTGTGTTGCTTTCCATTCCTGAGGCATAGTGCATCCGCTATACGAGAATGGGCAAGGTCGAACCCGACCAATTTCAGATAGTTATTAAACTTCGCTGCGAGAAAGTTTTCATATGTCCGTCTCACGGCCGAGCATACACTCCGACTTGGCCTGTTAGCTTCGCCTGGACCAATCGCTCTCCTTGCTGTCGGACATTTGTGGAGTCAATACAGGCTGGCGGAGATAGTGAACAGGATCGGCCACCCGAGCATGGTAATTGTTACGATGCTGGCATTGTGACTTATCGTTCCTTTTTCTATATTCATTTTCTCAGATCTCCATAATTTTCCATATACTTTTGTCTATAAGAGCATTCTCTCCCCCATTCCAACTTATCTCATCCTCGATGAACTGGAAGCACTTTCGAATGTCAACAACTCCGTCTACATTAATTCTTGGGTTTCAATAATCTTTGTATCTTCAGCACAACGCAACAGCCTAGAATTCCCAGAGGTGGTTAAAGCTGCCGATGAGAATTAATGCTAGTCTTCAAACGCAGCCGACCTACTTCTCAACCAACCCGTCACTTTTACGCCAATATCAACATACACCACTTCTTACGTCCTCTCCATTCAACGTCCATCCAGGCACCATTCCCAATGCCTTTAAAAATACTGATCATTGGCGCCGGCGTGTGTGGGCCAGCGCTTGCCATTCTTTTGCAGCGGTCCAACCCTCATCACAGCATTACTCTCTTAGAGCGATTTCCCTCACTTCGCACGGCTGGGCAACAGATTGACATCAAGAACCAAGGTGTTCAAATCCTCAAACTAATGGGTCTGCTGGAGACAGTTAGATCGCATACGGTTGACGAGACAGGCCTTGAGATCTTGGACTCAAACGGGAAGCGAAGCGCCGTGTTCGGGGTTAGTCCTTCAGGCCAACAGCAGTTTGGGTTAACGTCTGAATACGAGATTATGCGTGGAGATCTGGTAAAGGTCTTATATAACGCGAGCCTCGAGCAAAACCGCAGGTTAGAAGGAGAACCCTGGATGAAAGGGCAATTGAATTATCAATTTGGCAAAACAATCACGGAACTCGATCAGACCAAAGATGGCGTGGATGTCACTTTTTCGGATGGCCAAAAAGAACGATATGATCTTGTCGTCGCTGCAGATGGCCAAGGGTCCTATACCAGACGCCTGGTTTTTGGTCAAGAAGCCAATGACGCAGCTTTTTGCCCCATCGGTGTTCACGCTGCGTATTACAGCCTTCCAAGCCTGGAAGGAGAAACGAGACTTGCCAAGTTCTTCAATGCCACAGGGCGCCGATTGGTAGTGACGAGAACTGGCGGTCGTCCCAAGACACAGGTATTGCTTTTCACAATGCAGGACACAGAAAAGCTAAGCCAGTCATACAAAAAGCCAGTGGAAGAGCAGAAAGACATTTTTGCTGAAACATTCAGAGACGCAGGCTGGCAGACTGACCGTTTGCTAGCTGGGCTGAAGACATGTGATGACTTCTACACACATCAACTAGGACAGATTAAGATGAAGAATTTGCATCATGGCAGAGTGGTTCTTCTGGGAGATGCAGGCTACTGCCCGAGCCCCTTTACCGGGTTGGGAGCTACTGCTTGCCTAATTGGCGCCTATGTGCTTGCGGGAGAATTAGCACGACAGGGTAACGACGTGATGGGAGCACTTCGGGCGTATGAGAGGACCATGCAACAGCCAATGGCGGAATTTCAACGACTGCCCACATCGCTCCTTGGTGCATTATTTCCATCGTCTCGGCTGGGTATTTGGATGTTACGGAATGCTCTATGGGCTGTGTCCAAAATGCAACAAAGCACCAACCAGGACTCAGCTGAAAACGTCAGCGGTTGGAAACTCCCTGAATACCCAGAACTCAACTTGACGGAATAAATCATAGCGCCCCTCCAAAACAGGAGTGCTTGTTTCTTTAATGACCAAATTGTCTTGGTAGAGGTCGTGGCCGGGCAACTGTGTTATATGGATGTGTGCGGTATAGTGAGGAAAGAGGAAGGAGGGAGACATGCCGACGAGAGGGGAGTGTAATGTATAAAAAATATGTATTTGATTATCCACCATGCTTTCAAATGGTATGCATTATAGATGTAGCCTCAAGACAAAAGGTATAGCGTGGGGTGTTCTAAAACATTCCATCAGCCTTTACTTCCAAACGGCTGTTATAAACATATATACAAGGCGGCTCAGAATAACCACACTATAAGTTCCAAAAGAGAGAAGGATGCTAGTCAATCAAACTAAAAAATTACTTAATCAAATAAAGACATGAATCATACGTTAAATAAAAAGTCAAAGAATAAGGGTGAAAACAAGATATGTTGAATAGTATAACGATATCTTCCCCGCCAATATTTTGCAATTGTTCAAAAGGCCGACGAATATGTGCGTGAACCAATTGATGAATTGTGGTAAGCAAATGGAAGGTAAATTAGGTAACTTGAACGCAGAGAAATTTGTCCCCGACACCTTACCCTAGATCCGTTGCAATCTGAAGGCCACATGTCTTGTCTTTCTTCTTCCTTTTTTTTTTTTTTTTTTTTTTTTTTGATAAAAACAAAAAAGTCCTTCTCTGCAATATATTTCCGTATTTTTTCCCCTAGTTGGTTGGTCACAACAGCAATATCGCCCAGAACTCGGATCGTAGCTTGCAATATACTATTTGAATCTGAAAATAACAAGGCAAATGCAGTACTCAAGGCAGCCCCTGGGTCAGGTGTACGCGATTGACAAGAGCCATATCAAGCTCATACTGGATGGGCTCTCCTTTGTCGTGAATGTTGCCAAGGAGGCATTTTTAATTGCCGGAACAATATATTGACGCAGCCTGCCCTCTGTATCCTTTATGAGTATTCTATCACTAACAGCTCTTGAGTTGTCTACCCGTACAAACCCTGCCCTAATGCCCTTGGCTTTCACTACTATCTTGAACTTGACTTGAAAGGGAATGCGACTTTCAAACTCACTGATACTAAAAATTAGTATTGTAACTAAACTGTTTCGGTCAGACTTGACCACAAGTCTATTAGAACGGTTTAAAGTAAAGAACCTAAGGCGAGACCTTAACGAGCAGTTTCCCCCAAATCCATTCCAGGAGATGTACGCATCCAGGGCTGTAATGTAAGTGATTGTTTGAAACATGGTCGAATGTAGACCTCTCTGAAGTTTATCTCCCATAAGATACTTGTACAGAAAGCTTGAACAAATTACTATCGCAAGCTGTGCCTAATGAAGGGCCGGCAGTAGAATCTACAGTGCTATAGAATTGAGGGCGCATTTCGCAAGATAACTGTTGACATCTTTTATCGCGCCAATTGATCAATACGCCCTAGTTTATCGGTGTATATACCAGCGTTGGCTAGGCCATCTGATGAGGACGTTGATGGGTGCCTGAAAAGGCCCTCTTTGGAGAATTTCCCTCATCAATGTGCATTGGGGGTGGGAGGTGAATATGGTCTTGTCCCTCATCCCAATCCGCGGTGCACAGGGGTTGCACTGTACAGTCCTGACGTGGGCCTCAAACCCTTTGAAAGTTGCAGGGATTGTAAGGTTCAGCACCAACCAACCAACACATGGTCAGATATGGCAGAGCAAGGATCGATTAAGTTATGCAGTCTGTACTGTACACACTCCTGTCCTTGTCTACGTTGCAATCCTCAGTTGCGCTTCCTCCAGACCAATCAACAAGGTCTTACTGCAGACGGGGAAACTGTGCCGACGCAACGGCTCTGGCTCTCCTTTCGCAGTTGGTCCTTTTTCATCCCTTCAGCTCAACCGTAGCCAGTGCTTGGGTCCCAGAAGGCAGACAGGAGACAATCTCGGCATCAGGGATCCATATCACGCGGGAGGGCGGCGGATAGCGTTGTTTTTTTTCTTCATGACCGGGTGCACTAGGCCTATTAGAAGGGCGCGAATCAGCCCAGGCGGGGGAAGGAGGGGATACTGAGTGGCCCAGCTATCCTGGGCTGTGATAACATTGGAACACGAAAGAAGCGACACTAACTGAGGGATGGGGGCCACGCCACGGACAAGTCATTCGCTTCGACAGGCTCATCCTCAAAGGGCTTCCGGGTCCACTCGTCGAGCTTCTCTTCATGAACTAGTCTGTGCCACAGCGCGTTTTCCCGCGCTCCCGCGTGTTTGCTCTGACGTGTCCACTTGCCGATGGGTACACCGTACGAATTACAGTATGAAGTACTCCGTACAAAGCAGGCAACTCAGGCTCAGGGCACCAACCACAAGCCTATAGGGAGTCGCCATTGGTTGAGGCAGTCGCCTACCCACCGCCGTCTCATGTGACCCGTTGCTTGGAAATTCGAGCATCAGCTCTCCATTGATCTGGGCTCCTTGGCGGTTAGGACCATACCATTCCCCTCTTTCAGGGTCTTTTCGAAGTAGGAAGACTGCATCATTGCGTTGCGAAAATGGCGACTCCTGCGATCGAAGCTGTAAGCTTTTTTTTTCCCTTCGCCTCCCGTAGGAGGCGATATACTTCTCCACGAGAACGATGATATGTGGAGAGAACCGACAACTGAAGCGCCCGCTAGGAACTGAACGTTGGCAGCGATGGTGACTTCGATGCAGAGAGGCAAGTCAGCATGTGTTCCATCCGCATTAGGACGCATCCACTAAACTCCGAATCCAGTCTCAACGACTCAACTGCTTCCATTACCTCCAGCATCTTTGAGCGCCGTTATTTCCAGGGTCGAGCCTACGCCAACCCAAAGTACGGCAGGCATTGGTAAACCGCCCCTTTGTTTCCCTGCTGCCGGGTTTTCGCTGACACCAATATTTTCCTTCAGGGCCCCCAACGATGAGGAACAGCTTGAGGCCCTTGACATCATGTAAGTTTTCTTCGACCACCACTCATTCATCTCACTGCATGTAATGCATCCCAACTGACTCATTTCATCGTCAGTCACCATTGGCTTACCCTAATGTTGAAAGACAAGCTGTATCTTGCACCTATCGGCGACAGTCCTCAGGTGAGCTACGCTTACTCGCTTATCCCGCTACATTTCACTGACCTCTCATTAGCGCATTCTTGATATTGGAACTGGCACAGGAATTTGGGCAATGTAAAAGCCGCTACCCGAGGCTATGAAGATTTGCACCATTCGCTGATAAGTTTCTAGCAATATCGCAGACGAGTTTCCGTCAGCTGTCGTCATTGGCACCGATATCGCGCCTACACAGCCATCATGGGTTCCTCCAAATGTTGAGTTCCAGATCGATGACGCCCAGCTTGACTGGACCTTCCAGCCTGAATCCTTTGATTTCATTCACATTCGTTATCTGCAGGGCTCTATTGATGACTGGTCTAAGCTGTATAATCAAGCATACAAAGCTCTGAAGCCAGGTGGCTGGATTGAGCATATCGAACCTGACCTGCAAATGTTGTCTGAAAACCCTGATATTGATGTTGGCAAGGATCAGTGAGTACTATCTCATGTATTCACCGGTAGCACCGGCGGAATAGCAACAACACGCTAACAGCGCAATTCAGTATCTTTACAGAGTGGGCTAACACCTTCCGTAAGGTTGGAGAGACCATGGGACGGAATTTCGATTTCAGCAATGGAAAGCTGGAGGAGCTCGCTAAGAATGCTGGCATGGTCAATGTTACTACTGAGGTCCACAAGATCCCCGTTGGAAGCTGGCCAAAGAATAAGAAGATGAAGGAATTGGGTACCTTTGTCGCCCTTTCATTCAGCCAGGCCCTTGACGGCTTCGTCAAAATGCCCCTGTGCGATATCCTAGGCTGGACTCCTGAAGAAATGCAAGTCTTTGGTGCCGAGATGCGTCGAACTCTTCTCAACCCCAAGACTCGCACTGTTGGTTATGTGTAAGTTCGAGGTGCTTTCATCTTGACATTGCTAAACTTGGAAACTGATGCCATGTTAGGTTTTCTTCTTATGCTCAAAAGCCCCTCGTCCCCTCGCAAGAAACTCCGGCTGGGGATTCTGCATGAAGGATGGCGGCTGGTGATCCAGGCTGTCTTGGAAGAGATTAATTGTCGCTCTTTTTTCTTCATGCTTTTGGCGCTTATACCATTGTTCCGCATCAGGGCGCGTTTTGAAGATTTGAATCAGCGCTCCTCCGTCCCACTGTGGCCATAGTCACTATTAGAACCCATGAGTTACGAGCATTCTATGTGTGATGCATGAAGTGGATTGTTTTGCAAATTCGCCAATTTCTTGCAAATGTTGTATCTATTCTTGTAACACATTGGTTACGTTTTCCTCTAGCCGCAAATTTGATTACCTTTTCTTGTGATCCTTCATGCTGAAAGAGTGAGTATCTAAATCTAGGAACGAGTTCACATCATACAATAAACCTGTAAAAACTGTTTATTAAAACTTCCGGAAAACCCTTGGGCTACTAACGTGATCTCTTCCGAGCTGTTGTTCGATTTTAGCCTCGTTGATCATCCCCTAGAATAATGAATTCGGGGCTTTTGTATCGAGAAGAATCTAGCAGCGCCCCAACTTTGCTATACTCTATGCTCTAACCTTCACTTTTTAGATATATTCATTCAACTGGGCATGTAAACCGCTGGCAGTCATTTGTATCTATCAGTATTCCATTGATTGTAGTTCCCGATGATTTCAATTCACTTTGTTAACCCCGGCACTTCTTCTTCACCCCCTGCACCAGGGCGTGGGTAGCACTGGTTTGTTCCTCGATCTGGAAGTCGATGACTGCTGAGCTGAAAACGCACGCATACTGTAGTTTCAGATGATATCTAATTGTTGATATGAGCCACTGATTCGACGTGTACCCTCAAGGCCGATGCCCATTATCTATTCTAACCGCCGAAATACTTTCAAGGCCTGGCTAAAGTATAATGTAATATGCTGACAGTTTAAATCTGCGTCTACAATCACAAGACCCAAGTTGACTGGCGTGCGGACTGCCCAACTGCGCCAATGTAGCGATTAGGTTTGGTTTATCGTCAATAGGTCAACACAGATAAATATTCATCCGTTTATGCAACCGAAATAGTTACGAGAGCGAGTTTTTGCGGTAAAGGTATATGCGAACAGAACTAAATTAGGAAAATTTATGAGTAGATTGAGATTGAGATTCGTATTGAGAAGACTTGTTTCAGGTACCGCGATTGTGCATCCGGGGTCTATTATATGGTTGGGATCTGGCATTGGATGTTCGGCATCAGTACGAAGATATGGTGTATCTCATCGCATAAACAAGGTCATTGGACAAGGCCCACGGGCATATCGCGTTGATTGCACGCAATTCAAAATGAACGCCTCTAAAAATATAGCGACTCGTTCTTTTCATCCATAGCACTAGCTGAGCGTGTAGATTCATATTGTAGATCACATCTCCTTGGTCTCGTCAAGTCTAGCCTGCCATTGCAATAAGCTTGGTGGCAGTAGATTGGGGTTGTGCATAATAAATCCATTACTTCTTTTTGGTATTATACATGTCTACAACGTTATACAAAGCAGAATAGAATGAGAGAAGGGAGAAGGAAAGACGGTGCTAAGACCGGGGTTATCACTGGTAGGCTCGTCCCTCGCCAGCCGCGGAAATTACTGTGCTGACAGAGCTAGTAATGGTCTCACCACTAATTGCAGAGATCAAGATACCGATTTCATGATACGGGCACGGATCTTTCGGGATGAACTGCAGAATGTTGCGGCAATTCAGATTTGGGCGCTCGCTACCCTTGGTTGTAAACGGGTTGGGCACGAAATTACGCGAATGGGTCTGATTGCGTCATTGTTGTAGGGATGATCCAGCATCAACAAATAGGTTACTTGTGAAAGCGAAGGACCGATAAGTTGAGATAGAGGCTTTAAAAGGCCATTTCATAGAGTTGGAAACTCATCAATCAATTATAGTGAACACGCCACCGACCAGATGAAGGAAAAATGATTCGTTACGTGCGGGTGCTGCAAAATAGAGATGATAAACGACGAGCAGGTCTTTTATCCCCGCTGCTAGAAAGAGGAGGGTACTCGGATTACCCGCTCTCTCCAGTCAATTTTATGTTGCAGTGCTAAATCCATCCAGCCTGCTGCATATACGCACCACAGATGACCCCTGTTGTACACGTCGTTAGGTCCCTCTTCATCCTGCAGCAATGCGCAGTAGTCCAACTCCTCCTCCTGCCACAGTTGGTGCATTTAACAACTACCAGGAGAGGCAATCTTCACTGTTGCCTACCTACTGATATTGACAGCAAGTATGGGGAGGGCATGGTTATTTTACTCGCTTATAGCTTAATTCTAGTCTTTCTGCGCGGAATTGACCTGCCGATTGACTTTCCAGAGAACATTATCCTTCGCATTGAGGTACCTGATGTTTGCTCGATTATCCGACCTAGATGTTTTCTCACGCATCTTACGCACTGTAAGCCTTTGAGAGATGCGGGCAGGTTTGTTCTATACCTATCCAGGTTTAGATTCAAAGACCAACGGAGTGTGGGTGACTTGTTCTAGTGCACTAAACTTCTTAAAGGGCGAGCAATGCGGAGTTTGAGAGAATGAGATCCATTGATGGGAGGAAAGACAGCTGCAACACGCCCACCATGACACCGGCACGAACCAAACATGTCCCCGAGAAAGGATAGAAGTGTCTCCTACAATAAGCTGTCAAGCCAATCGGCCCAGTACTACTGGCCAATGAGTCGTTTTACCGTTCTAGGACGCATGGTCGCGCATGCGGCTATCTACCGTCTCCCCTTACTATAAAAAGAGTGAACCGACCATGATGCTTCACAATCTAGCTTGCACTACTCATCCCTCTTGCTGCGTAATCTCTAACAACAATCTCCTTTATTGTTTTACCGTTATGAGAAGGATCTTGTCTTCTCACCTTCCAACACAATGATGTCTATCGCGGCCAACGCCCAAACGCTGCTTTGGCTCATTCTTGCAGTACGTGCGAGATATACTCAATCAGTTTTCATATTGACAAGACGGTCCTTTGTAGGCAGTAATTATTTCCATCGCGCATGCGTTATACAATGTCTTCATTCATCCTTTGCGCTCATTTCCCGGCCCATTTCTCTGCCGAGCTACTCCACTCTACCGCCACTTTAAGTTCCTATCGGGAGTGCTGCCTTATTCGATCAAATCCTGGCATGACACCTACGGGCCTGTTGTACGAGTTTCACCCAATGAATTATCTTTCATCAGCCCACAGGCTTGGAGAGATATCTATTTGCCCCTGACTCGCTCCGACGGTATTGAAGAGATGTCGAAATACGACAAGTATTATCGTTTCGGAGGGCCTGGTACACCCGACACTATTGTCACTGTGAACAAGAAAGAGCACGGTCCTTTTCGACGGCAATTGAATCCAGCATTCTCCGAGAGGGCCTTGCGAATGCAGGAGCCAGTTCTTCAGCAGTATACAGATCTTCTCATGCAAAAGCTTCGGGAGGAGTCTGACGGCGGGAAGCATCCTGTGAATTTGCGCGAGTGGTTCAATTACTATGCATTTGACATCATTGGTAATCTTGGACTTGGATCCGACTTTGCCGGCTTGCAGGATTCAAAGTACCATCCTTGGGTCAAGGCAGTCACGCATCATGTTAAAGAAATTGCCTTCCTGCAGGTCCTGACCTACCTGGGTTTCTCGAAGTTTGTGCAGATGATCACTAGCAGCTCTTTTCTGAAAGGAAAAGAGGTATATGAGAAATTAACGAGAGAAAAGCTAGAGTCACGAATGAGCCAGACGGAAGAGAAGCATGATCTTGTGGAACCTTTGCTAAAGCTTAAGGAGCCTCTAGTATGGTTTTCACTATTTTCTACTTGGAAAGATTCAAGCTAACAAGTAACTTAGAGCTTCGATAAGCTTCTAGCAAATGTCTACATTTTAATCATTGCAGGCTCGGAAAGCAGCGCGAGTGTGATGACCGCCACTGTATCACTTCTAGCTGATAGCCCAGAGGTCTTGCAGAAGGTGACACACGAGGTTCGATCATCATTCAAAAACGAGGACGAAATCACGCTAGTCTCGATCAACAACCTACCTTATCTGTTTGCATGTCTCAATGAAACCTTGCGGCGGTTCCCCCCGTCACCAGTTGGCTTGCCTAGAGTAACACCTCCTGGAGGAGGCACCGTTTGCGGTTATTGGGTACCAGAAAATGTAAACAGTTGACGTGTTCACCTTTTATATTTCATTTGAACGCTGACAAAGATAGACTGTTGTTGCAGTTTCCCAATGGGCTGCTTATCATAGCTCTGAGAACTTTGCCCAGCCATTTGGATACCATCCTGAGCGGTTTCTGAAAGATGCCAGGTTTGCTGAAGATAATCTGGATGCCCATCAACCTTTTGGTATCGGTCATAGGAGTTGCCCTGGACGAAAGTAAGTTATCCTGTTCTCTTTTACAACCAGGTCGGTTGCTCATATTTCGTAGCCTAAGCTTTGCTGAAACACGACTGGCATTGGCAAGGCTGCTGTACAATTTCGACATTGAGAGTAAACCAAGTTGTGACAACTGGGTGAGCAAGCAGAAGGGATACATATTATGGGATAAGCAAGAATATTGGGCATATCTGAAGCCTGTTAGGTAAGCTTGTAACCCCAAAGTCGGTTTCCAGGAATATCAGATTGCCGTTGGAGAACCGGCAATGGATTTTGAACATGTTGCAAGTACAGCTCAAATTATGTACCAACAGTATCAGATATCAAGACTTATTCTATCAACCTAGTGTGTGATCGCGGAATATGACGCAGGATAGATGAACAAAATGATCTGGGATACCTTTAGTCAAAGAGAAACTCCGCATAGCAATAATTTAGTCATCAAGTCACGCCCATTGATGGTCCAAATTGGCTCATCACATACAACTTGTCCTATTATGCGTAAGTATTCTCCTGACTCGCCCTCTCATTGCAACTAAATAATACTTGTGGCTGTTGAACATTATGAGGCTTACGTGAAGCTGTGTAAACAAGCTGTCAATCTTTGAGGGCCAATTCCAGCTACCGCATTGAATTTGTCTAGAACGCGTTCAATGGGCGGTGAGTTCTTTGAAGGACCTTATTGGTATTAGACTATTTGATATCTGTGTTGGTACGCATATGTCAATCTCACTCGACATACTCACATCTAGGATGGGAGTCCTAGTCTTTGCGGCATGGCTGATTATATCTACAATAATACTACGACCATATCTTCATGCCTTCCGGTATTTAAAAGGGTGGGAATCATTCTTAGTCATCCCCTCACTGAGAACTATTAAATTTTGGCCATCTTGGATCAAATCTGCTGGGAAAGGCTCAAGGCTGAGAGAGAACATTAAATCTCTAGTAAGGGAGGTTATTTTCCTTCCATCAGGGAGAATAGTCAAAGTTGCTTGTAAGATGTGTACACGGACATTGACCTATGCACTAGGAATATACCATCATTCATCTTTCTTGAGATATCTGATATTTTGAGGTTGGATTGGCTCTTCTTAGGCACCGGTACAGAATTCCCCAGGACTGTCTTTTCTGCATCAACATTCTGAACACCTGTATTTACTACTTACAACCCGCTTTCGACATATTCAATGGCCGTGTTTTGTGCACACCATTGCCACAACAAAGGACGAAGCCTAGACCCACGCTAGTGTGCACTCTTGACGCGTTCTGTGGTTACATATATATAGTAAGTTAAACCCCCTTGTCCGGTATCTTCCGAAGTAGACTAACCGCTTATGGGCCCACGTAGATCACCAGAGTTTACACATTGAGAGGGCTCGTATCTCAGTTGTAGAGCTCAAGTTGAATAACCTGTAGCTTTATTGCGATACATGACCCATGGGTTTAACTTACCCCTGCGAGATAGTAGTTGAAACTGCAGTATATGAATGAATTGCCCTACCAGGATGATCACCCTAGGGCAATGTCAAAATTGAGACGCTGAGCATATCCCCCAGCATCGAAAACCAGACGCTGAGTGTCTCCTCAGCTGAGCAATACAGATCGGTTCCAGTTCGTAAATCTTTCAGCGATCGGCCCAGCCCTATTCGCCTAGACTAGCGGATAATAGTAATTATTCTGGTGAACGGTTCACTATTGATCATCCTTTTAAAAGGAATTATTGGAATTATTGACAGATTATTGGTACTGGCCCCACAATTCAATGCGCCAGGCGCCGCCTCACTCTGATTGTGGTTAGAATTAAGGACTTCACCTCCTATTATTTATCAGTTGATGATGGATGTTTCTATTTAAATATGAGTCTGTCTCCCAACGTCTTCATACTTTTTTTCTCTCCTCGCTCCCATTCCTGCCCATCTCTTTTTCAATTTTATTCGTCACTCGTTTCATCATGGTCCAACTCAAGTCTCTCATTCTTGCTCTGGCCTCCTCGGCTTTCTTCTTGAGTGCCTCAGCAGGCCCTTGCAACGTTTGTTCCCCGGCAAACATCCTTCAAGATGGCGGTTTTGAAGGCGATTCTACACCATGGCAACTCGACAATGGCGTCACAATATTGGCTAACACTGCTGATGCTAATTACGCCCAAAGCGGCACACACTTTGTGTTAGCGAATACCCCCTGTCCTGCCTGAGCACCCCCGTTCTGATTCATTCTCATACAGTTCTTTTGATGTTGCCGAGAGAGAATATTCGCAGAGATATAGCATCTCCCAGCAGTTGTCAGGATTAAAACCCAATCAGCCGTACACACTCCAGTACTCATATGCAACCACCGATAATTCTGGCATTCACGATGGTGGCCTCGACATCGTCCACTATCTTGATGGTGTTCTAGTCAGCTACAACAACTTTCCACACCAGACTCTAGACGTCTACGCAACCGAAAGAGTAACTATAACACCTACATCGGCAAATCCAGTCCTGAAAATTTCTGTCGGTGCCAGTGGCAATTATTTCTATGGTGCAACCTTGGTCATTGACGATATTAGTCTGGGAAGGGCTTGTCAAGTGAATGGCAAGCGATAATTTAGGAGTATTCTCCGTCTCTTTGCTGCCAAATTAGTGTTAAATTGAGACTGGTGGTGATTCCTCTGCTATGATTTTGCATTAGGACTGTTTTGATGCTCTAAGGAACGTATTTTCACTTCTAAACTAGCTCACTGCTATCTTTTTTTTTGCTTGCATTTATTCCATTTATATGCATCTCGACCATACAAAGTCATTGCATAATCTACATAATTAAGAAGCATAGCATTAGCTAACGTAAACTATACAACAAGCTATTGGGGGCACCATTCTCTATATACTTGATAGTGTGATGTTTCTCTCATCTCTGTCTCACTTCTCGCTCAGCAGCGAGTAGAATGGATTTACCTTTCCGGTATAAGAGTAGTGTGTAAGAACTATCGATTCCCACATAGAAATATAATTTTCTAAAAAAAGACATCATAGGTGGGTGATAAAGTCACATGAACCAATAACACCAAATGTATGGATGTCAACATTTATTCTACAATATATGTTCAGCTTATGCTCACGGACTCTTAATGTAATTTCCGCTGATAACCAGATACCCGAACATATGGCAGGCATATATTTGAGGTAACCGACAACCGTAACAGTGAATCCTCAAGCATACGTGGCAGGTGACTGACTCCAGTAGTCGAGACGATTAAGTTATCAAGTTTCGTGAAGGATGCATTCGTAGTTTACAGTGAATCATGGTATATAATGACGATACTGGGCTATAATTCAACTGAAAAAAAAATTAAGATTGATTCGATCATGTAATCGAACGTTAGGACACTAGACTATCCATTCCATGTCCACCAACCTCTGCTACTCACCGGAGCCTTAGATCCACGCCCTAGACAGCAGAATCGCGGTCCTCAATTTGAGCGACAGTACCACCATGAAGCTTTCTTTCATTGAAGCCTTCTTCGGCGGAAAAGGCTCCCGTTGGCTTCCATGCAGCTGAGTTTCTGATTGTGCATTGTTCCAACATCTTATCGACCTGCTCAAGAGTCAAGCCCTTCGTCTCAGGAACGAAGAAATAGGCAAAGACTACAGCACAGAGACAAAGCGTCCCCCATAAGAAAAAGACGGATGACTTCATATTCCCCCTATTCTCGTTAACCATGTATGGTGTAATGACCGCAATAATAGCATTCCAAAGCCAGTTAGATGCGGTACAGAGGGCAACTCCCCGTGACCGGATCGGAAGGGGAAAGCTCTCGCCAACAACAACCCATGCAGCGGGGCCCCATGTCGACGCAAACCAGAAAATGAAAATAGCAATGAAAGCAATCTGGGCGTTGACGGCAGCAATATTATCGGCCAGCTGGGCGTCCGGGTTAGATGGGTCAGAGTGCGTATGGTTGAATCCCACTGTAACTCCAATGATTGCTACTAAGAATTGGCTGATGGACATTCCAGCGGCACCAGCAATAAGAATCTTCCGGCGCCCGAATCTTTCGACCGTCCAAAATGATAACGGGGTTGAAAAAACATTGACTAGGGTGAATATCAGGGAGATAAGAAAGCTATTACTAATAGCACCGGTGGATTTAAGGAATGGTGTCGAATAGTAGAAGATGAAGTTGACTCCAGTCCATTGCTGCATCATATGTAGGCATGTACCCATGAACGTGCGACGTAAATTTGAGTTGGGTTTCCAAAAACTCCCCTTGAAACAGTTTGCCCAGCTGCCTCCCCAGGAAGTGGAGGGAATCAAAGACCTTTCGTACTCTTCATTGGCGATAATCTCAGCCAACTCACTCTCAATATAAATTGAGTCCTCAGGTTGCTCACGAAGGCAGGAAAGAGAGTGTCTCGCCGCAGCCAGATTTCCCTTTTTGATGAAATACCGAGGAGAATCGGGAAGTAGTAAAAGGCCACCACCCAAGATTAACGCGCATGGGAACTGAATAGCGATGGGGATACGGTAAGAACGGGTATCAGGGGAGCCCTCGGTAGCGTAGACAACAATAGAGGCGAGCATGAGGCCGATAGTTATACAGAATTGATAACCAGCAACAAGGGCACCGCGGACCTTACGGGGGCACTAATTCTCAACTTAGAATAAATGAACATCGAACCAAACAATAGACAGACGCTTACCGTTTCGGACATGTATAGAACGACAACAGCAGATACAAAGCCGACACCAAGGCCGGCAACAAGACGGCCAACGACGATAGGACCAAGTGCCGCATTAGGGCTGGTAATCATCTGAATGGCTACTCCAATCGTGTAGACAGCGCAGCCAGCAATAACTGTCCATTTTCGGCCCATGAAATCAGCAACATCACCCGCAATCAGTGCGCCCAGGAAGGTGCCAACGGAGAGAATAGAGACAATGAGTGAGCTGTGAGAGTCGGAGAGCTCTTTTGCACCGGCACCTTCGACAGCCTCAATGAAGATTTTGGCACCATTGACTCCGTTGATGTAACCAGAGTCATAGCCAAAAAAGATGCCTCCAAACGATGCGAAGCCGCAAAGAAGGTAAGCTTTCCAAGTGATGGGAGCTTCCACCAGTCTGCCAATTTCATCGTTTGGAGTGACGACGGAAGTATTAGATTGCTCAACGGACGCGACTTTGCTTTCCGTATCCATGCTGGTTATGCCGGAGTTCTTTGGGCAGTGGTGGTGGTTGCGTAAATGTGATAGGGAAACTCGTAAACAATAGGAATAAAAATGCACACGTTCGTTGGAGAGATGGGAAGGAATGGGGGTTTTTATACACAACTGGTGGAACGAAAAACTATTCTGCCCAGAATGATCCTGAGATCGTGATTGGTTTGGTGTGTAAGATCCGTTGGCGGATTCGGTCCTCGATTCTTGTGAGCAAAGGGTGAAGGGGATGAAAGGCGCTCTGGGCCAAGGTCCAGTTGACCCCCAGTCGAATGCTTCTCCACTCCCTCCACAACCTAGGTTCCCCATACCCCAGGATAGAATAGATGAAGAGGAAGCTGACCTCTAGAGATGCGTAGTAAGAAACGCTTTACTACATACTCCATAGTCGACGAGGAGAGGGCTGTGGGGGAAATTGAAAGGCCCTTGGACAGCGAGCCTATCATCAAACTCCCGAAGGATGTTTTTTTCAGCCCCAGTACCAATATGTTCTGACTCAGGTAACGTCTTCCTCCCTGTTTTCCGAGCTCGGGAAATGGCGGGGCTGTGAATGACATGCCAAGGTTTGATAAATCTGGGCGCGAAATTTGGCGCTAGCAGGTAGTTGGGTCCTTTAACTCATAAGCGTGGAAGAGGATGGATCAAGTATCTCCTTTTCAACATTTGAAATTGGTGGTCAGCACTTCTTTGGGAAGAATTTCTCTCGTTCGCCGTCTACGTTGGTGTAATTTTGATTAACATTCAACCTCTTGTTGATATAGGGCACACAAGCAAACGATTTTCTCTATTATTGTGTCCATGCTTTTGCTATTACCAAATGCTATAATCTACCAGAGGGAAGCTTTCTAAGCTAACTGGATTAAGAACGTCCAAGTACATCCAAGAAACGTCATTCATGCCATCAAGCAGCTCCATCGTTTGTGAATCTGGCAATGTCCCTAGAATAGCAGGGGGACGGGTAATTAGGTCACCACCAAATGTTGGTCTTTCATCACTCGCCTGCTCGGACCCGACCTCTTCTCGGCTGACCATCTCTGATCTGTCAACCCGAAGCACCTCGAGGCTTGGTAATGTATCGAGAGTGGTCGAAATTCTAAGTGCTAGATATGCCATTGGATCTGCTGCCTGCCACCTCTGACGGAGTTGCTGTAAGATGTTGCAGCCCATATTGAAGTCATGACGGGCATCTTCTTGATCGTTCGGTAGACGGCTGTAGCGTAAATGTTGGTAGAATACCGATATTGCAAGCGAAGGTGCATATACCACGATGGGGAGAGCACATAGTGAATTGAGACGATTCGGATCTTGCATATTACGGATGATCTGGATTGCTGAGAGCTGCTGTCTGAGCCTAGCTGGTGTAGGAGAAGGCAGAGCAGTAATTGTTCTGAGGCGGTGCGCGAGGATCGCTGTCGCAAGGTAATATATGTGTAACGTAGCTGGTTATATCTTGATTAACAAAGAGGAGCAGCCAAACAATTAACAGTGCTTCACTTCGCTCACCAATAGTTGAACAAGGAAGCTCCCAAGCCTGCATTTCGTCCACAATTCCCTCAAATCCCGGAAAGTCGGTATCCAGCTCAGTAACGGCGCCTTGAGCCCCGGGCCGGTACAGTCCAATGACTTGATTGAGCAATTGGGTAATCCTGAACCACACGTCAAAGGCTACCGAGCCAGATTCGCCGGTAGTTAAAGAGTCTATTGCTATGTCAATGTCCGCCATACAACATGGTCTTGAATGGATGGCGGCGTTTAGTCGGTCCAGAGTCCAAAGGCACCAAAATGTCTTCTTTAGTTCGGCTTCGTTGTCTCTATGTCGCGGTCGTTGCAGCTGTAACCCCATCGTCTGGGCATAGTGGACGGCCTGGGCCAAGAAGCTGGACGCTTGCTCTGCCCCATTACTGCCTTCATGATGAAGCGAGAGGAGAGCCAAGGTGCGGACTAGAGTGATTTTCCGACTAATTGTGCCTCGGGTAAGGTCGGTCAAGACAGAAGCATGTAAATGGGTACAAAACTGTCTCACTGACAACAAAGCGTCCCCCGAATGCAGTAAATTGAGATACTGTCCTGCTTTACCATCCTTGGCTGCTACGAGACACACTGCATGGACCAGTGGCATGCGAATGCTACTCTGCTTCAAACATTGATAATATTCCTCCTTATTAAGGAGGGGAATAATGGGGTGGATATTTTGGAAATAAATATCCGATAGCATATTGATAGTCTTGACTGGAATAAGGTCTGACATCGGTGTGTATATGCTTGCGGAGTCGTCTCGCAATTCTGCGTACGGTGTGGATGAGACATCTGTATCCCTACCAGTGCTAGGGGATCGTTGCTGAATCCAGACTCCAGTTTCCCCAGTCGCCATATTCTCCGAGTCTTCTGACGGAATGGCCGTGTCAAGAAGCCTAGCCTCCGGATTCAGATCTCCCACGAAACGGGGGGTTGACGGTCCCGTGGATGTCAGGATTAAAGCATCATAATGTTGCTTGGTTGGGGGACCATATACAGGGCTTTCATGTCGCCGATGCTGTGACAGATGGTCTTGGTGCTGTCGAGTCTTTTCTGGCGAAGATAAGAGGCCGTCTTGGATTTCACGCGAGGCATTAACCCTCTCTTTAAGTCTTTCGTTGGCCGCGTTACTGCTTCGACGAACTGCGGCGGCATTCGTGATAGTAGAGGGTCTCTTTCGTGGACCACATAATTTACGGGATGAGAACGATTGCTGGTGTTGACATCGCTTCTGTAAAGTAAGAATATTATTTCATGTCAGTTTAATTTCAGTATCATGAACAGTGTACACTCACTGACCTTCCTAAGGCGACAAACATCACAAGCACTACGTGACCGAGTTCTCGGCACTTTGTTGTCTTGACAGGGCTGAGTAACAAACCTGAAGTTCATGGCTGGAGGCGGTGGGAAATTGACCAGCTTGGTACGATGGATTGATTTGAATCTGGTAGGATGCAAAGGGGAACTCGTAATTTAGGTATGCCGACACTGAGTGGCGACCTGGACGAGGATCATTTCATACAGCTACTACGGAAATATAATGCATGAAAGAATACGTCTAGCCGTTTCGTTGATGACGCAACCAATGAGCTATGAATGAACTGGTCTACTTAGCACCACTATAGATGTGCTCTCTCTCTGAGCCAAAGGGACCTAGACTACCGGCCTTACTGATCATAGTTAAGTTGTTGCGGAGATGTACATCCTGGGCAAGATGCATGACTCAACGCCCCCATCGCTATTCCCACTCCCGCCAGCATGTTCCATCACAATCTAACCGCATTAGACGAACCACCTGGAGTGTTAGACTATCCCATTTGCGAATAATGCCGCCAGCTCTAGTTCACGACGGGTCGCCTAATTCATACTTGATGGACGTTATATCGAGCGCCGAATTGACGACTGTATTGCGTTTTGCCCCATTTGGCTGTTAAGGCCGCCATCTTGACTTGGAGGTCTCTAGTGACATGATAAGCATAGAGCGGTATCAAGTTACACCTCCAAATCTCACATCGTGCGGTACAACCTGGACAGTATAGTAGTCGGGTTACCCTTTAGGTCGATTTCGGTCACGTTGTTCCTAAAGTGTAGGGTTGATGGGAGATACTATCAAAAATATATAAATGATCGAAATTAGCGACAACTTGAAGCTTTTATGCGTTTGCATCTGATCATTCAATATTTTCGAGTCTTAACACTTCTTCTCTCGTGGCTCTTTCCTTACCTTACCATTACAGTTACACCTCACCATGCTTCTCGTTATGTTGCCGTTCTGGCTAGCTTTTGTGGCTCTTGGACTCTGTGTCTACCCATTTATCAGCTACCTTTGGGATAAAAATGGACTCAGAAAATATCCCTCTCCTTCAGTGGCCGCCTTTACTCCCCTTTGGCGGATCTGGCACAATATTAATTGGAATCATTACGCTGCCGTGGACCAAGCACATAAACATCTTGGATCACATGTGCGCATCTCGCCCAACCACATCTCAATCCTCGACCCACGAGCCCCTTATGAAATCTATGGACACGGAGCAAATATGATGAAGGAAGGATGGTACGATGCGGGAGCAGGTGCACATAGGAACCTCTCAGACGTCCGCAGCAAAGCTGAACATCAGATGAAGCGGAAAATGCTTGCCCATGCGTTTGCAGCTAAGACAGTTATCGGGTTGGAGCCAATTCTCCAAGGCACTGTGGGAAATTTGATGTCTGAGCTGGATAGGCACATTGCCGCAGGTACTAAACCAAATATGCGACGATTGTTAAACTATTTCACTATCGACCTGTTTGGACAGATTCTCTTTGGCCACAAGCTCGGTTGTTTGGATCGTGGTGATGATCTGCTTGTAGCCGAGTCAAAAACTGGCCATCTCTATAAAGCACCATTTATCGACTCTTTGTTAGAGGTTACAGTTGTCAACACCGCATTGGGGATGATGCCAAACCTATTACCTGCATCCCGGTTGTTATTCAAACATCACCCATATAAGAGGTCAGGCATCGATTGGGAAAACATTCTATATCACAATATCAAGGAGCGAATGGCGAAAAGTTCGCCATCAGATGATCTATTCCAAAGGCTACTCCAAGATAGTAAGGGCCAGGCCCTTCAGCTTCCTCCAGGAGAGATTGCTGCGGAATGTGCAACACTGATGAATGCGGGAACCGAAACTACAGCTGCAGCATTAACCAGTACAATCTTCCTTCTCTACACTCATTCTAGAGTGCTTCAGAAGCTGCGCGAAGAAATCGACAGTGCGGTGCCTGGGAATCAGGTGCCCACGTACCAGGTCGCTTCAAATTTGCCCTACCTGCGTGCATGTATCGAGGAATCACTACGGGTTCGACCAGCAAGCTCAATGGGTCTTCCACGGATTGTTCCAGAAGGGGGAAGAGTCATTGCTGGCAAGTTTATCTCTGGGGGTGTAACTGTGTCGGTTCCGACGTATTCACTCCTCAGAGACGAAAAGGTCTTTAGCAATGCATCGCAGTATAATCCTGATCGATGGATGACCGGCGATCAAGAGGATAAGAAGCGGATGATGAATAGCCATTTGCCTTTTAGCACTGGCCCCAGAGCTTGTATTGGCCGCAATATTGCTTACTTTGAACAGATTGTCATCATTGCCACCATTGTCAAATTCTTTGACGGCCATGTTGAGGAAGGCTTTGAGCTCCGAACTGAGGAGCGATTTAATTCAAACCAAGGAGATTTGCCCATGGCCATGAGGCGTCGTCATGTTTGAGTTTTATGGTGTCAATTGGCGGTCTTTGATGCCGTCCGTTTTCCTCGAGGGGTGGAGATAGTGAAGGGGCGGCAGTTCGCAATCATAGTGAATTTCATTTTTGCTCATTTCGGTACTCAAACTTGACATGAGGGATGACTTGAACCCAATCAATTATGCCCCAAACAGCCACTTCAGTCGTAAGTCCGTGCCTATTTTGCCTCAACACACACCTGCTCAATCTGCAATGCTGAAAACCCGACTTTGCCCTCGTAATCCCGAGCTCGGGGTTTACTACCCTTCCTGGCAACCCGCTCTAGTCTCCCAAGGAGGGCTAACGTGAAGTCTATGCAGCTCGAGTGCCGCCAGATCCTGCTTCAAATTCGCTATGCGCTCTTATGGATGAGATTTTTAGCCATGGATTTCCGAGACCTGTCACTCGTTTCAGGGTAGCCTCGGAAAACGTGGCCAGAGGTTCGGGCCCTGACCTAAGCCCAACCCCTGACCATGCGGCCGGTGTTGGATGCATTTGTGGTTCTAGAACTAGGGATACATAAATTGCAACATTCAATTAGATTTCCCACAATTCCTAGCTAATACAGTAGTCGACTTCCACCTGGTTTAATCTTACCCACGCCCCTCGACATAAGGCTGGAATTGGGCAAAGCCCACCCTTCAGCTACTATGCATCTGCAAGAACATGGCCTGGGATTTTCACACAAGCGGAGCCTAAAGCACTTTCTCGTCGTAGAAAATGGGACCTCCGCCTTATGCTGCACCTTAGGTATCTCTTTTGGAGATACAGCACTAATGACTCGCAAATATTCAGCCCTGTAGCTATCGACTTCTTCCCCTCAGAATATCTGGCACTAGGATGGCGAATCACAGGCTGATCCGCTTGGCACGAAATGGCATACTGAAGCGAAAATGATCGCTTGCTTTGATATACCCAATAATGTATCATTAGTTTAATACTTCACACACTGCTTGACGATTTTCGTAAGGAATTGGTAATGAAGATGAAGGCTAGACATTCGCCAAGTCTCCGATCTAGGTAAAGATCGAATGATGACTGACTGAGTTTACTTTAACTGAGTCAGCTATGCAGCGACTCAAGTGGAGTGAGGGACGCGATGGAGTACAGAACGTGACACTGTCACGCGTGTATATCCGACTTTAAAGTTGACTTCTCTCCACTATGCAGATACTAGATATCATCTAGTTTGCTGAATTGATGAACTGCAGCTGCAATCCGACTGTTCCGGAAGTCTCTCATTCAACTTCCATCTAGTGAGTATCTTGGATCGTGGCCGATGGTCTTCAGACGCCGTGATTTGGTGCAAGATATGCCCCGGATCACTCGGATGATCTCCAGCTGTAGCAAGAAATACTATTTCCTAGTAGAATACTGAACCAGCAAAAGAGTTTACGAAATCTCCCATTACTCGCCTAGTCGGTGCCAACAAGTATATAAGCACCGACTTGCACTTCCCCTATTGAAAGGATCCTCATAGCAAGTGGTCCTTTACACCCGGAAACGAGACTAGCAGTCTATCGGACCGCCAAATTTCAGTAAACATGCGTCACTCGTATTTCATCTTTGTCACTGTCACTCTCATTACCTCGGCCGTCTCTAGTTTACTAGGTCCTTCTTCTACTGGACCTGTGATCGTGACCACCAAGATCACACCTTCCTATTGGCGCGCAACTTTCTGTGACCCGCCTCTGAATATTCAAGGAGATGTCTTCTTCGAGGAATTCTATAACCTCGTAGATGATATTACAAGCGATCCAGACGTCAAGGTTATTGTCTTTGACTCAAGTTCTGATACCTTCTTCTCCACTCATGTCGATCTCGTCAACCCCTTGAACCAAACCTTGTGGCCTGGTAACCCTCGGTACTGGGACAGCATTACACGTCTCACAACAGCTCCGATACTCACTGTCGCTGCAATCCGCGGACTTGCTTACAATGCAGGTGCGGAGATCGCCGCGGTGCTAGATTTAAGGTTTGGTAGTAAGGAGAAGGCCTTCATGGCACAGTTCGAGGTTGGCTTTGGTACGTGCTCTTCTCATCGTAAAAATTCAGATTGCTAACTTGATTTTGCAGGAGGTAACCCAGGCGGTGGTGGAATTGAGATGATATCCCGCCTAGCTGGCCGAAGTCGAGCATTAGAGATCGTGCTAGGGGCGGACACTCTGGATGCTGACACGGCTGCGTTATATGGCTGTATGTTATTTCCCCATTTTGCTTTTGTCATTTTCTTTTTGGCAGTCCGAGACTTTGTTATTCTGACCAACATCAGGGATCAACCGCGCAATTCCGGATGCTCAATTTGAGGAATTCGTTGATAATTTTGCTCGCCGAGTTGCCGGTTGGGACCGCTTCGCTATCGGTGCTGCCAAGAAGCTCATCAATGAGCGTACCGGCTTCCCCACTGCACAACAGCAGATGGAAAGCTTCAACTCTTTTGGTACGGCTGTCAGCCAGGGTGCGGTTCCCGCGCGTCTGGCAGCCATGAGGGCTGGAGGCCTGCAAACAAGCTTGGATTTTGAAATTAACTTTGGCAAAGAAGAACTGAAGTACGTTGGCAATGGGCCATGGAACGCTTAAGTTATCTAGAAAATTAGACCCAGATTTGTTAACCAAGGCCGGCTGTTGATTTCTATAAACAATCTTTACAATCTAAGGAAGTCCCATCCTGTTCTCTATATCCTCAACTTTAGGTAGCGCATGGGCTGATAGATGCCGCTACCTTTTGGACTGAAAAGAGTAGTACAAAACAAGGGTGTGAAGATAACGAGGTGAATATAGACCGAAAAGCCTCGCCCGGGCACCGAGGTCAACTAATATCGACAACATGAACTGCCTGGCCAAATGCCAAACCGTAGCAATACAAAATGATCAGGTGGGGGATAATATGTCGCCAACACACCTCTATTTCTTCCCATTAAATTGTAGATCAGGATGTGCTGATCGAATATCTCTATCGGCTAAGTCTGCTCTCAATGAAAAGCGTCCTTCAAATCACGGGCGGATTTCTACAACAGTCTTGTCAACTTTTCTCCACACGTTGATCGGAGCTTCTAAGATGATCAAATAAATCACAATGATGATTGTCCTCTTTTGTTTATGTGAGTTGTGAGATTCGTATGAGTCGTGTAGCTGACATGTATCCCAACAGTATGTTTTGCTATCCGAGAGTAACGTGGTCAACATGACCTATCCAACGCTTTACCACTCCATGTCTTTATTCCAGCGATCCAATACCGTTCTTGGCCGCCGGTCCAATTTCACCTTCAACCTCAAAGAGTGGAAGTCCACTTGTAGGAATATGATCGTTCGTCAATCTCCCCCTGAATGGAACCCTTCATAGTCGTGTCTGAAGACTTGAATTCTATGTAAAAGGGGCCATATTTACCTCCAACGGCATTGAGAATGTATTCGTAGGAGAAGCTGTTCAACTGGCTTTTGACCTGGTCCCTGTTGCCTGGGATAGTAATGGAGCCTCTGTTGACATCAGGCGAGACGTTTGATGGTGTGTTTGGGGCTGTGTTTGTGGCCGTGTTTGCGACAGCATTGGTCGCAGTTCCTTCTTGAGTGATGTCTTTGGCCGTGCTGGCGGCCTTCTTCCCTTGACCCTTGACTATTGCGGCGCCATTGCCACCATTCACACCAGCGGCAATGGCATAGCCAGCTATGAAGATAACAAGGGCGCTGATACTTGGCTTCATGTTTTGGATTTTTCAAAAGACAGAAGAGGGTGAAGAGGTTGATTCTTCGACAGGTTAATTGAGAGTCGCAACTTCCATTTAGTTAGACATAGCATTCGAAGGTTATATATGTCCAACATCGGCCTATCTCATAGGCTTTGCATGTAGAGCCCTGTACTGTTGATTTCTGGCGGGAGTCGCAGTGGACGCAAGGCATTACACAAAGACTGATAAACGGACCTAAAATTGTTGACAGATATAGTCGAGAAGCCTGAATTCCTCCTAAAGGAAGAAATGAGACCATCGGCATGCTGAAATATTGAACGGCCCGAGTTGGCATACCAACGAAGAGATACGTCTACTGAATCACTCCCTGGCGAAAGTTTCACTTCCTAGTTCTCAACAACAGGAACCAACAATATCAGTTATTTTGCGACAATGATGTTTCATTCCCGGCTGTTATGCATCTAATTAGCATTTGGGCCTGAATTTAAACGATCACTTCCCATAGTCCAAAGATCAAAACATATTCGTTGTATGAGCCTATGGAATGTTCCACGTCCTTGGACTAGTGGTGGTCTGTATTTGCAAGATGGCTTCTAATACCGACTCTCTATGGGGCTACTTGAACCACCATCCTTTTAAGCTCTTCATCCGAAAGTTGTAATTGAGGAGACAAATATTTCATAACAAACTAGATTATTATGTCTAGGCCATAATGCAGGCTCCATATTTCATTATGACGGCTCCCTCAGCCCACACGTAGATTGATCCAAGCTGACTCTCAAGCAGAGTGAGGTACAGTCGCGTTGTCATAAAGAGTTCAAGGGCGTATTTGCATGGCGAAATAACGGAGGGCCAGCGGCATTGACCGTAAGCTCCCAGTAATAGTTATTTGGACTGAGCGGGAGCTGAACTGGCAGGTTGGTGGTTCACCCGCACGTAGAAAATCCGCGTGATTGACGAGGACATATGTCGGGTCACGTGCTCCCTTGCATGCAACTGGACTGTTGGCTATTGGCGTTCTGCGAGAGTTTAGCCGGAACTTGGCCACCAGGCGGCCACTCACTTCCCTGCCTGCCGGACAAAGCCTCGATGCTAACTACCTAGAAGGAAAGAAAAGGCTCTATTTGTTGCAATAACTTGACCCCCTCCCTCAACAGCATTTACCAAGTTACCAGATCCATAATTCTGTCTGTGTCTGGATAGATTCCCTCTTGTGGTGCCCTTACAATGTCATCTGCACCAAATAGATACAGACCCTTGCTTCCCTTGGCCCCCTCTTCCACTCAGTCTCAACGCGAGGGAGAGCTGGTCGCTCAACAGCCCACGATTCGAACCCGCCAAGTTACTGCTGTTGCTTGTGAGCCTTGCCGCAAGAAGAAAGCCAAGGTAGCCAATTTGCAGCCAAATAATTTGATCGATATAGTAAATCTGACCTGATAGTGTGATGGACTGCGCCCGGCATGCGATCGCTGTGTCCACAATGGAATACGCTGCTGCTATAGCACTGGCATTGGGGAGTCTCGTACAGTAGCATTGAAGAAACAGAACGCCGAGCTAAAGGATGAGCTTTCTCAGCTCAAAGAACTCCTTAATCTTCTGCGAACTAGGCCCCTAGATGATGCAGCGGAGATTTTGAACCGAATTCGAATCATTAATGATCCCATTGCCGTCTTACAGTCCGTTAGACAAGCAGAAATTCTCCTTCCAAATCCTCTAGCCACAAGAAGTCAGTCCCCGAGGGTCCAAAAGATCGACACAGAAGCAATGAACTCCAGCTCTATTCGTGTTCCAGCTCGGCCATGGACTACACTTGCTGGTGATGGTATAATTTCAGAACTAGTCACCAACTTCTTTCAGAATGACCACGGTTACCTTGTGCCATTCATTCACCGGGGCTCCTTCATCCGAGATATGAAGAACCAGTCAATAGGGGAATCGCTATACTGTTCTCCCACCCTCCTAAATGCGATGTGCGCGCTAAAATGCGTATGATCACCTATCTATACCGGGCACGGCAGGTCGGAAAGGCTGACTCCGTTTCATAGCTCACCTCACAGAGAGTGAAGACATTAGGGTTTCTGACAGGTCAAAATATGGCGGAACGCTTCTTAGACGAGGCCAAGAAGCAGCTCGAGATCGAAGGCTGCCGGGAGTCAATTCCAACACTCAATGCGCTGTGTCTGATGTATTTGACATCGGCCCTGTTGGGGCGAGACCGTGCCGGAGTCATGTATCGTTACGCAGCCTATGAGATGCTGAAGAGACTCAATCTTGAAAAAAGGTTTACAAAGCTCGATCCAAGCGATCCTGAGGTTGCAGAAATGAGACTGATCCTCTCCAAAACGTTGTGGGGATTGTTCTGCTTTGAGAGGTGAGAGTACCAAACACCATATGAGAGCCAGTAGCATTAACCACGTCTGGCTGCAGCCGGATGTCATACTTCTACTCTGAGCCGTCTCTTGTCCGACCGCCATCCGTGCCCAATTTATTCGATGAGAGAATAGAACTGTACGAGAATCTAGGTGAACCACCTACCGCACTCCGTATCTTTACTCCTGGCGTCTTCAAAGCGAATTGTGCCTTGTCGGAGCTCTTCTACGCAATCATGACATTCAACACAATGAACCCAGTGATAGACAATAAAGGTGCCAGCTCTGCAAAAAGAGCAGAGCTATACACAACATTAACAGAATTGCAAAACTCTTGGAAGCCAATTCTTCAAATGGGCGATGGCTTCACTGC
The DNA here is from genome assembly GCA_024336345.1 of Mariannaea sp. PMI_226. Lineage (NCBI taxonomy): Eukaryota > Fungi > Ascomycota > Sordariomycetes > Hypocreales > Nectriaceae > Mariannaea > Mariannaea sp. PMI_226. Next base: position 1,902,278 of record JANFOG010000009.1, read on the forward strand.
GCAGATTTGCTATCTAGGGTAAGTAGGACCATACGCATATCGTGACGTCCATTTCATAATCTGGCAACAGGAATCATATCAGTGAGGCCGCCTTTAGCATCATGCAGATTCTCCCACCTGACTACCACTTCCCTGGGCACACAAGGAGCATCAAAGAACTTTGTATCGATTACTGCGAATCAGATAGCAAGCTGATTGAGCAGTTCATGAAGTCTCTAACCCCGGATCCTTTACTCGGAAGGGCCTTGTTTGTCTCCTTGTCGATCTTAGCCCCATACTTAGACGAGCCGAAGGTCAAGATTCTGTTTGTGCGGAACAGCTTTATGCTACGAGCTTGTTTGCCGATCACGCCTATGGTAAAGGTATTACTAAAGGGGGTACAAGCAACTGCGTGGAGTTTGAGAAAGAGCATCCCGGTGGATGCCAGACAGTATTTTCAAGACCTAGATGAAGCTGGTGCGACAGATTTGCCGGTCAGTTTCTCGCTTCCACACTCAAACGAGATCAGAGCGTTGCTATCTGGAGAAGGAGAAGATGGCGATTCGGGTCTAGGAGTTCACCTAAGTACGCTCGTCTCTAGGTGGTCCACTCTTTCAGTAGATCAATCTTGACTAGAACAGGGAACAGAGACTCAGGTATAAAACATCAAAAAGTGTCAAAGTGGGTTTAAAGAAAGGCATTGTTAGTACCTGGGGCAGTCCAGTTTACTATTATTGCAATTGAAAGAGAGCTCAGTTGGTAGCAGGATTGATTTTGAACTCAGGTTAACAAACGCGACTCTTGCGATTGCAACATGTCAGAGGCATGGAAAGAGCGGAAGGCTTAGATCACTTCTAGAGGCACCTACCAGAAGGTTTGCTCTATATACGCGCGAAGCTGCAAATTAGAAACCAAGAGAACCATAGTCCAACGAACAACACATTCGGCAATCCACTGATAATAGGATACTGAATGTCTTACAATATCGAAACCCCCCGTCTTATATTGAATGAAGATCCTTTAACCAATACTATTTATATATGTATCCGTAGAATTTTGTACGGTGCTCTTGCAGTTTGAGTTAGCTAAAGACAGCATCCTTTTTTGCCCTAGTGAAAACTTGGTCTATCATTTCGAGGTCTCAGTAAACTCGAGGTACTCCAAGGGTCTGATTGGTTTTATTAGGGTTAACTATACAGACTTAACTCTATCATAGAGATAGGAAGATGCAAATATAAGCAGTCCCGGTTTATTGGTTTTGGGCTACGTGCTACAGATTAGGAAGTAGATCGCCAAAATTGCGAGCCCAATTAACCTGGAAATCTGCGGTACATCAGACTATTTTATTGCATAGCTCTTCGCAGTCTGTGGGCAGTATTTCTGACAAAGCGCAAGACGGCCAAAAAAAAGGAAGAAAAGGGTATGGAGTTTGGCCAAGTTTGATGAGAAATATCCGATGCTCTTGATTAGGATACCATCCTTCGAGAGCAATATTGTATGGAAAGAACGATGTCTCCTGTACTCCCTAGAAAATTTGAAACTAAGGATCATCAATTAGTTCGAGCATGCAGACTGAGGTAGCCTATACGCGCTTAGGCCGTATAGTATTATTATAGACATCTGAGGCCACATCTTGCACGACGGCAGTGAGTCCGACATGGATTCTGAACAGCCCTCGATTATGGAAAAAGTTAAAACAAATAGATGTTTGCTTCTAGGCTGCTCGTAGTTCCACACCGTTGGGAGGCACACACTTGACTTGGCCAGGGAAACTGTTAATTGAAGATAATGCCGCAAGTTTTCCAGGGAGAATCCCATCGTAGCCACGCGCTGTTCTCAACTATTCAAACCCTTCCTTCGCATTACTATTCAGCTAACTAACTTCTTAGAGGCGCCTGAAACCTTGGTTACGCTTAGATATTAATAAATCCTTCAGCAAAGGAAATAAGAAGACACTATGAAGAGATAAGATAAATCGTACATTGTAGTTAAATATTTGTCCTTCATAATGACAAGACAGAATTATATGTCCGGTTCGACTCCTTAAAATTAACAAAGGAGACCTACCCTCAACAAGGTTGTCTCAAGTAGGTTTTGCGCCACCCCACGTGCCTTGGGAACCGCTTCGTATTGGCGGACATCACTAGCCACAAATTTCCTGCAGGCGCTTTGACAATTCATCATTATGACTAATTAAAATTCACTCACATGTAACTAAACAACATATTTTTTCGTACCGTTTGGCTGCAGGGGCGTTATAAGAGATTGCAAGTCACAAAGGATCAATTGTCAATGAGGCTGAAGTTTGTCGTTAGTAGTTAAGAACAGAAAATTAAGCTGAGCCCGCATCTCTCGTATCGTCAGACGATGGTGATCAACCGTTGGGCAGCAGTTGATTCTGCCGAAGTAAGAGGACGGTTTTGGAATACAATTCGTGAGAATTGGTATCTGGGGTTCACCTCCTTTGGAGGACCGCCTGTCCACTTCAAGATCGTAAGTAAGCCTAGACACTCGGGTACCCAACATCGTGGTCATGTTTGTAGAATCGAGGTCGCGTCGGCCATCTGATAGTCAGGATTGGGCGGCTTTCAGGAGGTGTAGTGATAGGAACACGAAGACTGACTGACGGGGTTTTTGGCAGTTCCATGACAAATTTGTCACCAAGCTCTCATGGGTCGATGAGCAAGTGGTAAGAATAGCTTCTTAAGATTCAAAGATTATGAGAACTAACGATTGTTCTGTAGTATCAGGAAATATTTAGCGTCTGCCAGGCCTTCTCAGGCCCAGGAAGTACCAAGATGCATTATTGCATCAACCTTCTTCATGATGGCTTTCTTCCTGCTGTGCTCAGCTTTCTAGTTTGGAGGTATGTTCCCCGCACTGGCCTAACTGTTGGAGGCTGACAAATTCCTCAATCAAGTCTCCCAGGAGCTCTTGGAATGTATGGGCTGTCCATTGGAGTATCTAATATTGGTGAATCACTTCCTCGACCTGTCTATGCTCTCCTCTCCGGGCTCAATGCTGCTACTGTCGGCATTATCATCCTTGCGGCTGTGCAGCTGTCCCAGAAGGCTATTACTGACACTATTACCCGCGTCCTGGTTTTTATTGGTGCTGCAGCCGGCATGATGTATAATGCGCTCTGGTACTTCCCATTGCTTATGTTTCTGGCTGGCATCACGGCGGTCGTTCACGACTTCCGCTGGCTGAACGACCTCATCAAAGCCATTCATTTTAGCATCCGAAGGAAGTCTAGGCGTGCCGAAGACCCTATAGAAGAGGCTACCGAGATGCAAATCCATCAAGAAGCCGCTCCAAGAGACAGTCACAGGGAAGCAAATGCAAATGTTAGGTCACCCAGCCATGATCAAGATAATCGCCAGCCCGATCTCCCAAACAGGGATGATGAAGATACACCTCTCCCAGTTACTGAGCACAACCAACCTCGCATAGTGCCGGAGGGACGTCGTCTCAATGTCACCTGGAAATTCGGGCTCTTAATTATCCTAGGCTTTCTAGTCTCCTTCATTATCGTCATGGTTCTGCATGGTACACTCCCCAACAAATCCCGTCTGTACAGTCTCTTCGCCAACATGTACCTTGCTGGTACTATCATTTTCGGTGGCGGTCCAGTCGTGATTCCGCTTCTTCGGGAATACGTCGTTGCTGAGAATTGGGTGAGCCCTCGCGATTTCCTCATCGGGCTGGCACTTATCCAAGCTTTTCCCGGACCTAACTTTAACTTTGCGGTTTATCTTGGCAGTCTGACAGCAATAAATGGTGGTTATTCTTCCGCTGTGGGCGCTGTACTTGGATTTCTAGGCATTTTCGCCCCTGGGTTGACGACTGTACACGGAACGATGGGTGTCTGGAATGCAGTGCGAGGGTGGAGATGGGTAAAGTCAGCATTGAGAGGCATAAACGCAGCAGCTGTTGGCCTCATTTACACTGCGGTATATCGTCTTTGGCAAATTGGCTACATTGACGAAGGTTTCCAACAAGGCACTAGCCTAGCTGTTCAGCCCTGGTGGGTTGTTGTGACAGCTACAAGCTATGTGGGTGGATATTGGTTTCGGGTGAGCCCGCCTGTTGCAATTGTTATCGGGGCGGTCATGGGCCTGATTTGGTATGGGGTCATCTCAGACTGATCAAATCGTTGCGTCTTGGGTTTCACATAATTTGAAATTGTTCAATGGCGGGGCAAAGCGGTCGGGGCCGTGTAGGCACCAGGAATGAAGAAAATCTTCGTTGATGGTGTCACAGCAAGAGAAGAAGAGCATCTTCAGCCTATTCAACTAGTCGGAAGAGGATGTCTCTGTCAGGGTGGTGGTTGAAGTTACGGATTGTTGATTCATACAGACAATAACAATGTGACTGTTTTCAGGATTTGAACGGATTCCATGAGCGGCGAGGTCGTGTCTCAAATGATCAAAAAGTATTTAACAGTGATTCAATATCTCTGGCTGGGTGCAGCTGCATGGGTCTGGGCGAGCAAATTTTACAAAACATTTGGTGAGGGTATCGACAGGAGAGGATCCTCTAAGGCCTTTCTCTAGCAATCTTAGTTGTACCTTCGTTTGAGGATGGGTGGAACTGCAGATTTTGTCGCTTAAAATTTTGGGTGGCCATTGCGCCTAGTCCTTGAAGCCAAGGCATGATACTTTGATGGCTAAATCCTTCTTGGCCTCACCTGACATCCTAAAGAGCTTCCTAAAAAGCTGGGTCCAGAGGCCCATATTGTAATGGTCTGTTCGATCCCCAAGGGATAAACCAGATCACAACAGGGTTATATTATTAGGGAGCATTATATCAAACAATTACGAATGTAATATATTAAGTATACTACATCTTGGCGTCGTTACAACGCTGCTCGGGAGATCCAGCAGTGAGTCCGGGATATTTTCCCAATTAAAGCAGCATATAAGCGAAATAGGACTTGCAACCAATTGCCGGTTAGATTGGGTATAGCCAAATGCCATTAGCTAAATATTATGGGAGTGCGTTTAGCACGTCTGTACCGCAGCCAAGATCGCAACATGATTTATATTATCATTACGACCTCTTCACTTTTCATAACCACTATTTTAAACCTCTTCGAGAAATTTCTGAAGAGAGCTATAAGGGTTAACGTTTGAATATGTCCTACAGTCTAATTAGCAACTGGCAGAATCAGGTCAAGCAGCTTCAATGGATGCGCAATCTAAGACACCTAACGGCAAACCTGTTCTTTTCTTAAATCGTATCAAAGCTCCTTTCTGGGTAATTAGGTTGCTATTAAGTGTATTTAGGCAGTTCCAACTCAAGCTGAGAGTCAGGCTCTTATCCTTATCGTAAGGATGGCAGACCATCTTTTATACTTTAGTTTACGCTATACAGCACGTTATCGTCAGCACTTTCTAGGATCAGAAGCCATTTGTAATTCCGTTCTGCCGGTAGTCAGCTATTTTGCCATTCAATTAATAACTCGCGACCCGAGTGGTAAATCTTCAACTATCCTTCCCATGCTCCGTCTCCTCGTCCCTCTCCACCGCGTGGATCGGTTCCAGTGAATCATCTCATCGCCGTGTCGTGAGAACCGTTCTTGTCCCTGATTGCACTTTGATCAGATTAACCTAGGTGCCTTTGAGAGCTCAATTGGTGCTCAATATTGCAAAGTTGTGGAGATGGCAGAGTTTTGGCGACTCACGGGAAAGGAAGGCGGCCGCCCGCGGTTTTTGTCGACCGATCCAATCTCAAGAGTCGGAAATAGCTCTTCGGTATGGCGAATCGCACCTAAGGCGCCAGATTCGAATTTCAGAAAGCTACTGAAGTCGCCATCTCTGCTTTCCCGCCCGCATATAATGATAACCATCAAAAAGGGAGCGGAGTGCGACGGGGCCGGACTACTTAGAATAGACGGTTGAGGTCATCGGCCCCCGTCAACGTAGAAGGTATGTAGCAAGATATTTATTATTAAGCATGGGTTTCAAGGTTACACAGTCGTCATGGTCCCACACTGACTGGGCGTGGTCATAATTTTGACAGAGTATTCGTCACGGAGAACTGGAGCGTCGCTAAGTGGGACATCAAGCATGAGCGGACAATCTCACACGCGATAATATACTCTTCAGCTCTGGCCTACAGGGCGGAAAACCTGAACAAGATGCAGAATGCCAGCGTAAATTGGAAGATGAAGCACAAAATCTATAAGCTTCCGGGAGATTCTGAGTAGTCTTGAATCGAATGTCATGCATTTGCCGCCAAAGGCCACAGCCTCTTGAGGATTCTACTCAATCGATTTCCAAATTGAATATTGCTACGATGGAGGCGGACGGAGGAGAGAGAACCACCATCGTGACGTCAGTCATAACTAATCCGATGGCCACACCATCATCCTTGGCAATCACTACCACGTGCCCACTAGCCGGCCCGCACCGAAGTCGTCCGCGCCATTCCATATCCATTGTGGCCATCTTATTGAAAACTAGACTACATTTCAGGCACACAGGTCCGGGTTTTGTAGTGGTGCCATTTGGGACCTGGGGTGTGCAGGATAGATTTCCACTTTCACATCAGCTTAAATCACACACCAGCGAACCAAGAAAAAATATAGCTTATACAAGAGTACGCGAGGTCGTGATTCTTAGTATTGCCGGCGATTGTGTGGTGTTTCAAGCTGTCGGGCGCAATCTAGGACAAATAAGAGCGTATTTAAACATGGAAAACCTCAGAACATACCGTGTCTCACAGATTTCAACTTTCTGAGTACATCAAAATCCCGGAAATCAGGAAACATACTCAGACTGGGTTCCACCTGGCTACTGAATGCTAATTGCATACAGAAGGTCATTTCAAGCAATTACTAGCCAACTGGGGAAGATACTCAGAAATAGCTGATGGATGGAGACATAAAGTCTGCTGGTGGTGGGCATGCGATCGAGACTTACTTCCTTGATTAGAACCGACCGGGAGATGCATCAAGCTCATTTTGTCGTATTATTGCTATGTCTATAGCTGTCACGGAGAGCCCAGCTCTATGTAGATGGATACTATAGATACCTCAAGCCTCCCACTGTAATATACCCATAGGGTGATCTTAGTAGCCGGTCTCGGCGGCCCCTGTGGGGGGCCCCCGGCCCCTCTTCCCCTATTCAGGGGGGCGTCTTCAGGGGAAAATCCCTTATATAAACCCCTCATAGGATTAGGTAGTCTGGGGAAGTCACTTATCGTCACACCTACATTCTTGACCCTACGTTCCGTGACAATAGCTTATTACTATGCCTACTCTAAACTCTGTGTTCTTGGCTCACAACACTTCCTGTAGTGTTCCCATGGGATCCATGAGATATCAATTCCTGCTCGTCCGCTTCACCATAGGTGGCCACGAATGAGGTTGTATGCAAGATACCGTGCTTTGGTTTTAGCGTCTGGTCGGGAGATGCATGGATTGTATCTCCGTGATGGCTCTTCCCAGTGTCCACCTGCCAATGTGTAGGCCGATGAGAGTCCGTCTCTTTCGGACCACTGGCAAGAGTCTGCATTGGCCATGTACGAGCGTGGGACCCACCATAGTTGGAATTTTCAGGCTCATTTTGTTGATAGTAGGCGGGAGCAGTGGACCCAAATCGAGAGCAGCATTTAGCGAGGAAGAGGCGCGTAGTTGGGATGCAAATACAGATCACACCCACGCTGATCTCAATAGCCGACCATTTGGCAATTTCAACTTCATCCCATGTGAGGTTGGAACTGTGAAAAAACCCAGTAAGGCTTTTGAGCCGAATGATACTGACAACAGTATCACTAAAAGAATGCGTCAATAGCTGCTCAGACTTCCAACAGGAGTAAACATGATACTTACAAAGTACCGATGATAAACATAAGAGCAACTCCCACTTTTCTGGAGCGCTTTAAATTCAACGTTTTTAACTGCCATAAAGGGATGGCGAGAATGATGACAGAAAATGCAATAGTTATAAGCCCCAGAATCCAAGCCAGCAAATTGATGTTAACGCAACGGCCTTTATGCTCTGCATCCCACCTTGTCCAGGTATAGCTAATAGGCCAGCAGGGAATTATTGATATAATCAATATAATAAAGCCAAACAGACTAACAGTAGAGATTGTAGCCCATATGACTCTTCTACTATTTTGAGAAGGGAAGATTCTCAAGTAAAAAAAGAGTATAGATAGCCTTATCGCTGTAATCTGAATGATGTAAAAAACAGTCGCGATATAGAAGTAGTAGATAAAATTATAAATCTGTTGTGGCTGAAGTGTCCACATATCCTTTCCTAGGCCACTAGGGATAACATAAGCAAGAATAATGATGTTCTCTGCTTCCATGGCAAGGGCGGTGATAAGAGCAAACCAATCGTCAAGTCCAAGGGTCAATTTGTCCCAGATTTTAGAAACAAAACGCTGGATAAGTGGGACTAAGGGTATGACGCTTAGAACGATGAGAGTGTTGCGAAGGGATTGGGAGCTGCTCCTGACTGGCGCGCCGCAGGCTGCTGACGAGATATTCTTCATCTCTGTTATGAACGATTAGTTTGGATATTCTTAAATAGATTTTCGTTCGAGGAGACTTGCGGAGTGCGTCTATAGGTGTGCATGACTGCATTATGCCAGCCTCTGCGTTTTGTTGGAAGGCAACATCTGCACATGTGCAAGTTGTATTGGTTAATTGACAGTTCGATTTAGCAGCTGCATCCTGAAGAGGTTTAATCTAGTATTGGGGCTTCATCAGCTCAGGTGAACTCCCCTGTGTCGGTTGAGAGGACATACGGCGCATTCTGGTATTTGGCTGGAGGAGGAATTCGCTGCGGGTGAGGCGAATGCCACATTTGTATGCAGTAGTGCCAAAAAGGCCGTGATAAATAGGCTTTGGGATACAAAGGAGCGCTTCATGGTAGATAGTTGATGTCTGTGGACCTGAGTTTGTCTGGTTCTGGCCAGGATTCACCCCGGCGACATCGAATTGCAGGTGTCGATTGACGATGACAGAGAGGGCTATGGGGAGAAAAATGTCGTGTCCCAAAATTGCGGGACGTAGGATTCAGGTTGTGTTCCGGTTTATTTATGTGTCATACAAGGTCTGTACTCCATCTCCAAAACAAGGCGCAGAGGCGAGACAAATCCTAGATACTAGGGGTCTGCGAAAGCGAATCTTCTGCGCCAATAGGACTGAATTAGCACGAGACGTCCCAGGGGCTTCATTCATAAGCCAGCATCGCTAGCTCTTATGGTGCAGTTTCATTATTCCACGCCGCAACTCAATGGTAAGGCACGAGTCAGATGAAAATCTGGGCTCACCTGTCAATCACATGCTAAACCGAGTTCATCTATAGCTTTGCAGGGAGAGTTGGGTCACAGATATGCAATCACTGCACTTATGCACCGCGCTCATTGGAAAACAACGGGTGGGTTGCTCTCGGACCCCCTATTCTTCATCCTCATTCCTTCCTGGATTCATTTATCGACGCTAGTACGTGGTGGGTGAGTTTGATATTTGATATCCCAACTCTCGGACCTCCTCTTTCGTATTTCCCCGGATTTTCCTGCCAGTTCTCGAGACTACCCCACATGCTGTGGGCAGTAGAGAATGATTGTTGGATTCGGTTTCCAAGCTCCCGAGCGACCATTTTCATTTTCGTATGACTTTTTGTTCATGCTAGATGGTCGGTTGCGCAGAACGAAACGGAAAGAGGATAAGGAGCGACCGTGCAACCACCTAGCCAAGAATGGTGCGCTCAATGAAGAGGGTCACGAAGGAGATGCGCTGCAGCATCTAATAACGGAATAGCTCGAGCGCGCCATTGATGAGGGACAATATGACTGATCTTATGCAACCTTCCTTGAGAATTGGGATCGCGAACGTGCGTGAAACTAAGGACATGTCACCCTCATCATTTGAATGATCTTCGACGACGCACGTTTTGCAGCAACGAATTTACCTTTCTTTGAAGACATTGGGCCATACCCATGCAGAAAAATTAAAAATAAAAAATAAAATAATAATAATAATAATAATAAAGATTGCTGACATGCGAAACCGCACTTGGTGGTAATTTTCGATGGAAAATGTGGATTATGTGAAATGTGTCTATCTGTAAGCAATTTTCGGATTAAATACCGCACGAGTTTTGCTCAATCTGTGCAACCCCAGTTACGATAACCAGTGGAGATAGCTGTTGCTATTCATTTATGTAGAAGGAGTTAGAGAAGAAATACCAATAGTACATTCGATTGTAAAATTAGATTTGTCCTTTCGAACAACTGAGGATGAAGCCATGGAATCCTTCGCACCTTCGTGACAGACATATTGTCCGTGTGGATGCAGGTCTCACATCTTGTGAGTAGTCAAGAGCAGAACACTCATTCAAGAGCAGATAATGGCGAACGCACTCTCGTGGGCTACTTGGCCAAGGAGCCGACTGAGGGCTGGTAAGGAGGAAATGCATAGCTTGCGCACCAATGGCAGTTGGAGAAACAAGCTTGAACTAGACTGGGGAAAACTTGTAGAGAAACACAATGGATTCTGTTATAGATAATACTGTTTTTAGTATGGTGTCTGGATCTCATTACAGGCCAACCGCAAAATGGCAAAGGAACGACGCGCTTTGGTATCATGGATAAACTGACGTAATTCACCGAGTGCACGTCAGGTAGCAATATTACTACTAGTCAGACAACGTTTAATTTTGAACCAGGGCATCTTGCGACCAACGAAACGCGCCATCGCGCTTGCAAGCCAAATCGTTACTGCTTCTAGATCCAAAGATATCATACCAAAGAGTTGATAGTTCTGTTAACAATGGAGATTTTTAATTTTGACCTTGAACACTGGCTAATTTCGAGGTATCTCTCCACTTAAGGCAAGTGGATACCACCGTCCACAGCAATAAGCTGTCCCGTAACGTAGCTGGCATCCGGATGAGCCAAGTACTCAGCAGCAATAGCGCATTCGCGAGTGGTTCCCATGCGCTTGATGTGCTGGTTAGCCTCAAGTCTCGCCGCCACTGGTGAGCCTTCCATAGCAAGATCAGTGTCAATCGGGCCAGGGGAAAGAGTATTAATGGTAATGCCCTTTGGACCAAGTTCCTCAGCAAGCGCCAATGTCAATGCATTCAAAGCCCCCTTGGAGGCACCGTAAACGGGTAGCATATAGGAGCCCAGGCGGGCGATAATACTGGATACGTTGATAATGCGCCCACCGGTCTTCATATAAGGCAATGCTGCCTGGATCAATAGGAAGGGCCCGCGCACGTTGACGTGGAAGACTTGATCCCACTGTTCAAATGGGACATCAGCTATCCCCGTGGTCATAGCCGCGGTTCCAGCGTTGTTAACAACAATGTCGATAGTATTTGTCTGAAATCCCTTCAAGGCGGCATTGACAAGCACAGTACCAAAATCGGCAGCCGAAGCATCGGCCTTTACGGCGATTGACCTCGCGCCAACGGCTTCGATGGCCTTGACAACCTCCTCGGCGGGGCCAGCGGCGGAGGAGTAGTGGACCAAAATCTGTGACTATGCGTTAGTATCCTGATTTTCGCTTCCACTGTGCGAGCTGTTGGAACTTACGCTGGCACCCTTCTTGGCAAGACCAAGCGCAATAGCAGCACCGATCCCGTTTAGCTTTGAAGAGCCGGTGACAATGGCGACCTTGCCCTTAAATGGTTGCTCACTTGACATGGTTGAAGTGTAGGTGGATAAAGGAGTTTTGTAACTATATGTGGTTATTGAATAGCTGTATGTATTAGATATGAGTCTCCTTTTCAGGACCCAACGACCTTATATATAGGTACTTACTCTCCTATAGAATCTGAAAATTAAACGATTTCCCCCCCTTCCACAACCATGTTGTGGCGAATACAAACGTACAGCACTAAATTACAAACTACAATTCATCGATTACAAATGAAGAGAGAGAACTGGTCCTTAAACAAGAGAATCGATTACATTTTCCAATTGGAAATCCAATAACGTTGGACTATATGTTTACGTTACTTCTCGAAAAGAAGGAGGGACAAGGACCACCGCAAAATCTAGTGTTCGGCGGTGTGGACCTCTCGCTTGGCGACAAAGGCTGGTTCAGCAATGGAGGGCTGGCGGGTTCAACAAAGCTGCTTATTCAGCTACTCACCACGATTTCTACCTGAATGGTTCCACCTGCTGCATCTAATCTGTCATGCTCACTAATGTTTTAACGTTATGGTGGCAAATGCTCAGCGTATAGAAGGCATTGTACAAGGTCCAACTCTGAAGTTCAAATAAAATCACCAATATGTCAATTCAATTCAATTAGGGGGGTGATAAGAAGCAACAGCGGACCATTGTCCTAGCATTAATTGACCAGTAGCGCTCACAATATCTAAAACATTTCCTTTCATTTGTTGCGGCCACCAGCAATGATCGCACCCCATACACCTCGTAGGGAACACTCCCTTATCTAGCTTAATGCAAAATACTGCGCTCACGAGATTAATGATACTTCATTTACTTTTGTATTAATACTCAGTCTACTGGTACATGTCAGAATACAATTGTCTTTTACCTCATTAATGGGGTCGAGCTGTTGCAAGGCTGACGTCTCGTAAGTCACGACTGCTCCACCACTGTAGTACGATCTCAGGCAGCAAATCTATTTCGAGATCGAAGAACGATTGGGTATGCTTATTGAAACAACCCTCCGTGGAAACTGATCAGGCAACTTTGCGACGAGCTAGTTATTATCGATATCTTTGATCAGAACATGCACAGAGATCACTACAACTTCACCCTTCGCTTCCAGACCTAGCAAAATATTCGGCGGGTCAAGTCGCTGTGTGTGTGCACTTGCGAGGTTCAAATTGACGAAGACTAGCGAGTTGTGATTGGAATGTTGATTTAGAAGAGCAAATTTATGGCAAGTTTTAGCCATTTCCTAGCTTCACCTTACCATTCCAAATTGAATTGATTTCATGCTTGTGTCTAATAAAAGGATCTTGTAATACTTAACTCAATTGGAATTTCCTCACAGATGCTGTTTTGTATATGATCAACCGCCGTTAGCACCCTAAAAATCTCCGCCGAAGTGATTTCATTCGCTTGTCTTTGTGATATCCCTGTCTACAAGCTATTCCCGTCCCAACTGGATAGGTTGTGCTGGGACACAGCCTTGCGGCTAAGGTTCAATAGTTTTCCACAACACTTTCCCTTCCCGACACAGCACATAACCCCAGAGACCATTATCCTATACCTGGATCACAAACCGGCAGTTAAAAAGAAGCGAATTAAACAAAAAGGCACGCACGAAAGTTCTCACCTTTTCAATATACCTCACTCCAACTACTATCCCATTATCATCCATGAGCTGCCGTTCGTCGCCAAAATTGCATTTTCAGAGGCTAAAGAGGTTAGACCGGTAGATTTCCACGAGTCGGTTATTGGAAGCGCCAGGTTGGGCCGTTTTTCTTAGCGTTGTTGCGAACGTGTCTCGCGACGAAGAGATGAACGGGTTTTTGTCATGCTTATAAATTACGAATGATTCCCAGAGACCAATCTCTAATAGACAGATACTGGACTATAAAGCTCGTGTTTCTTTATGTAGCCTTCCTTTTTAAATAATTCCTGCGGTAAAGGATGCCCATAAAAGTTCTTCTCCCACTCGCACAAGTCCTAACAATAAGTCTGGCCGTCTTCCCTACGAAACTTGTCGAACCCAGCGGGAGAGGCAGATGGTGGAGAAGATTGGAATAGGAGAATGACCTCTGGGTGGATATGCATGCAAGCATCAATGTCCTCACGAGTTTTAGCTGAATGGCACCAACCTATCGCTTTTACAATTTTGAGCAATAAAACCAGAGGTTCTTAAGCCCGAGAAAGGCTCTCTCAATTGCTGAATCATTCACACGAGGATACAGATTGCAGTCTACAGTACGGTCTGTATAGGCCCTTGATCCAGGGTTGGAGAAAATGTAGGGCTGAGGTTGCCTTGGGCGAGTTCTATGCTCTTAGGGATTTGGTGTTTATTTGGAGTGATGGGTAGAGAATTGAAACGTCCCATCCACCCGGATTCCTGGAATTGGTGAATAGAGGAAAGGGGGCCTTATTTTGGACATATGTGTCAATTAATCAAATATGACCTGTATTTCTGCTATGTTCTGGGGGTTACATAGTGCCTACCACCACGCTCTGTCTCATAGTGATCCATCCTGCTAGTAACATCATAGTTAGAGATTAGTATATGCAAATTCGATTTCTAGATAATCTAGTGGCTAGAACCAATCTAGAAGCTGCTTAAGCATTTGATCATCCCTTTTTGGTCTAGGTAAGTAAGGGACCATAACATATCACTGATTAGTTATCAATCCGGTTTTAACGGCAAGTTGATAACTTATGCGTCTACGAGTGGGATAATGCAGCATAGGGCCATAGCTAGAGTACAGTTAGGTTGAACAAGATGATCCCATTCCCTTATAAGACTGGAGCTTGCAGCTCAGGGTTTTGGCCATAGTGGTGGGACTACAAGGGAATTTCACAGCTAACCCTGAGCGACGGGCCTTCGTCCTATTGGCTCTGTTACAATATTTGTGAGTTTACGCCATCTCCTGCTATCCAAAGGTTGATTATCTAATCGAAGGAAAAAGGAATTTGTGAGGCTAAAGCATTACCCCCTACGCGATAACTAGTACACATGGTTAGCTAAGTCGTTCTTTTATTCAGCGCAATTATTAAGTAACAGGATTGAGGCTATGGATAATGAAATGACGGGTTGGTTTACCTAAAGGGGCCTCCTCCCTGTTGTGGCTAGGCAAGAGCAGAAGAAGGACAAGAGCAGATCTTGTCAAATTTTAGTCATTTTCATTCCTTGACATTTATATTCCGCTAAAATTCCTCTTCTTATTTTGCAGCTGACCGTGTTTTGTAGCTCAGGTGATAAGCTATATTTAATTCCGTATACTCGATTTCAAGTGGGTATTGGAAAACCCGTTTGCAATCGCACTGCAACCACTTACCTTAAAAACTCAGGTCTGACCATGGAAACCCCATCCGAATCTCACATGCATTCTGACATGGAGAAGCCTCCAATCGACTGCAAAAAGGCCATATACTTTGAAGCGGCGCCAACACCGGCAAGCAGCGGCGTCGAATCGTAAATTTCGCATCTGCCGGTTCGGGATGGAGGACTTGAAGCTTGGCTTCAAGTCCTGGGCTCTTGGATCATCTTGTTCGACACATGGGGTCTCATAAATAGCTTTGGTATTTATCAGTCGTTTTACGAAACGGATCTTCTTAGTTCCCACTCATCGTCTGACATATCATGGATTGGGTCTATACAGGGAGCGCTCCTACTAATCGTAGGCGTCATTTCCGGCCCTTTATATGACGCAGGATATTTCCGCCATATGCTCATTATCGGCATCCTCCTCATTGTTATGGGTCAATTTATAACCTCACTTTGCTCAATGTACTGGCAGTTTATGCTTGCCCAGGGCTTCTGCACTGGCCTAGGCATGGGCCTGACGTATCTACCATCCACCGCCATCCTCGGCCAGTACTTCCAGAAGCGCAGGGCGCTCGCGATTGGCATTGCGGCCACCGGATCCCCCATAGCCGGTATCGTATTGCCTGTGATATTTAGTCGACTCGAACCCTAGATTGGTTTTGGCTGGACAAGTCGCATTATTGCCTTCATCCTCCTGGCTCTCTCGGCCATCCCTCTCGTCTTTATGCATGTACAAGCCCAGCCATCCAACAAGGTGCGGTCTCTATTCGATAACAGCTTATTTAAGGATGGCCCCTTTGTCCTAGTTATGGTCGGAACGTTCTTGGTCTTCCTGACAGCCTACATACCCTTCTTCTACATCACGGTTTTTGCCAATTCCCACGGTCTCTGGACCCTCGATTCCACCCCATACTTAGTGACGATGCTCAATGCTGGCAGTATTATTGGGCGAATTGTACCAAACGCATTGGCCGATCGCTGGGGGTCCCTCAATATCACTATTATATGTACGGTTTTGAGCGCGGCGCTTGCATTTGCTTGGCTTCATATTCGCAACATCGGCGGGCTGATAGTATTCACTCTACTGTATGGCATGTTCACCGGCGGCACAATATCCCTATTATCCAGCGTTTATATCAACTTTACCCCGGACGCCAGCAAGGTCGGCGCTCGGATGGGCATGGCCTGCCTACTCTCTGGCATCTCACTTCTAATCGGAACCCCAATTTGCGGAGCTGTCCTCAAGATTTTGATGAGACGAGGTGGCTCAGCGCAATGGCGTACGGCGCAATAGGGCTTGCTGTGTCATCCGGACTCTATATTGTCGGAGGGGTTATCAAGTACAAGCACAGCAATTGCTGGAAAGCGTGACGGTGTTCGATCGGGCGGCATCGTCCGGATAATTTTAGTTTGTTTTAAAGCCCCTCTAACCCTCAAGAGGTCAGTAGGGAGTCTATCGAACCAAAAAAAAGAAGGCCTAGATATAGACCTGGAAGAGATTGCTACTAAACTAGGAAGGATATAAGGTCATACTAGGGAGCGCTTGGAGACACGAGAGCCGTTTTAGGTTTCTAGTAACATGCCGGAGACTTTTTCATTTGGTAGTGGTGTTTCGTTCCTTCTTGTTTCAACATCTGATGCAATAGCATGTCACAGAGGCATCAGACGAAAGCGAAAACTTCTAGTGCCTTGCAACGAATGCAGACCGCTCTGCAGGAGATAGAAGCCCTGAGCAGAGAGGACTGTCGGATCTGCTGGATGTTCAACCTCTCTGACCGTTACACTTAGGGTTACTAGCTAAAGTAATACTTACTTATCTGCAAGTTCTGTCTCTGCCCCCTTCTCTTCGTGCGCAGCCTTCTTTCATCTTGATGTTTATTTTGACGCGTTTATCATCGACCGACGATAGAGCCAACTAACTGTACGAGGGCGGAAGAGACAAAGAGAAGAGTTTCAAAATATATCAGGGAGAAATAGCTATCCAATTATTTGGGAAGCCTGCTGGTAAATTACTAGCGCATGTGCATGTTTCTTCTATTTACCTACACTTCGGTATATAACAAGGCAAGCCCGACTGTATCAATCAAAGTCACCCCAGAAGCCTTCTATCAGGCATTGGGACAAGGAGCCAGACCAGCTGCCTATTATCTGATTCTTTCAAAGGCCCCGCGACTGTGGATCGGGCAGAATTCAGATGCAACAGTAGACCGGCCTCACTCGAGAGTTGCAAGCCGAGCCGATGCTCAAGCACAAAGGAGTGCTGTTTAGCAAAGATCGGAAGCGCATGTGCCAGAGCTAAGCTATGATTGATTCCGCGGGCAGAAATGGGTGTCAAGAATTCTATCGCATAGATTCGACGCCCGTCGACGAGGAGCTGATCCGAGGAGATTGGGTGAGGTATTTCCACCCCAAGCACCTGGCTAGGCGCTGGGCAGCGGATTTTAGACGAATTTCAAGCTCAGGTTTGGCGCGGGATCAGCAGTTTGGTTGCCGGAGAAACTCAAGTTGTGAGTGCTGTATGGTTTGGGCTGCCAATGTATGTACCACAGCTGGTTTTGTTCCTCTTGTGTAGAGGATCTTGGCTTCGGCAGGCATGTCACGAATTTTTGCATATTTTGGTCAATCGAGTGAAAGTGCTTTGGTTGTTGGACTGGCGGTGACTGAGCTGTTATTTGATAGACTCCTCAACTTGTATTCCACTAGCATCGTTTTCAGGTACTCAATATCATCTGACCTGAGAGGGATACTGATGCTTTCCAGCAAAATCTTCATAGTGCTTTCTCTCTCTGAGCACTCTAATGAATTAGAATTGTACAATTGAGAGTTCCGGGACTTGCATAACCACCAACACCGACAGCAGCAACCGCGGTAGTTGCGGAACAGCACGTCCCGATGGAGCAGTCTGTGGGAATGGGTCATGCGTGTGCCCATATGGTAACTGTGACTACAGCGCCTGTTCGTACCTCGGCGGAGGCGCTGTTCGTCCGGTTGTATGAACGAGTGTGTTCGTGGGTACGCGTGTAGGAACTGTTGCCAGATCAGCCTTGGTAACTGCAACCTTGGCGAGAACTGTGGCGAGGTGTATTGTGCCAACTGTGCGGCGCTCAACTGTTGTACAAACTGTTAATTATCATTCACATCACATCACACGTGGGGTGCTGCAGCAGGAAATCCTCATACTAGAAACCCGTGCATAAGTAATTGAAACACTAATGTTGACCATGTCCCCCCTTTATCAATTAGCTATGGAGGTCTACATAAAGTTACCACTGTTTAGCCCACTTTCCGAGGTTTCCCGCCGTTATAGGTCTCACGTTCAACGCAGTCTTGCTGAATCTCGTCATATTCTTAGTAATAGCAGAGAGTTCTGGCCCAGAGGATGACCCGATCTCTCTGTAGTAGTTGATGAGCTTGACACCAGGATTGTCAGCCATTGCGAAGCCACCTTTGTCTCGGCTTTTCTCTAGCATCTCCACCCATTCGGGGAATGGAACAGTATTAGGTATCGACTCATTTAGTGCGGGAAGTAATGAACTCCAAAGAGTTAAATGCGGGTTTAGCAAGTTAAAAACTCCTGCAGTAGAGCCATTCGCTGAGTTGCTATCAGTCAGTATCGAGGGTTGCAGGTAATTCTCCAAGATTTCGACACTGATTTTGGCTAATGTGTCAATGGGCATCCAATTCACATAGTCCACGAGGCCCAACTTGCTGGGAATAGCACCGAGAAAGAGGGAACTTTTGATCAGACTCGGGAACCACTCTTGTCTGTTCCACACACCCGGTCCGTCGATAGGTCCGGCAATCTGCCCAACCCGAAGGATAGCAGCTGGAAGGCCGCTGCTTGTGGCATATTTGTCCACCATTCGCTCACCGATGTATTTGGATTGTGCGTATCCCATTTCAAGGGCAGCAGTGTGGTCAGGGGCTACTACTTCCTCAGTGGGTGTAGAACCCGCAGAACCCAGCGAGCTTGAAATACTGGAGATGAAGGCGAGTGCGGGTCGATTTGACGATTCGCGAGCCAGTTCCATTAAGTCTGCTAAACCTTGCAAGTGCGGCTCGAAGGAGGAAACTGTCATCAGAAAATTGACGGGCCAGGCGTTGTGGATGATGAGTGTCGTTTCTCGTTCAAGGTGAGCCCATGTCTCGAGATCCAGACCCAGCCTTGGCTTGCCATAATCGACAGAGTAGAAAGTTACACGATCCGGGTCAAGGATGCGTAGGCCCCGTTTTTTCAAGGCGAGTTCCTGACGCTCGAAAGCGTTGTCACCTCGATTTAGACAGATGACCCGTCCGACCTTTTCTGGTGGCTGAGAGAGCAGCTCATCGAGGATGTGTGTTCCGAATGCACCAGTTGAGCCAGTTAGAACGACTTTCAATGGCCCATTGCAAGCTTTAGATGCCTTATTGCTAGGTTGACGTGCTGCTAGAGAAAGATACTTTTGTAGTAAGTTCTGGACATCGTCTTGTGTCGAGAGCGGTGTATCCTTAACTATATTCGTATCTCTAGACTGCTTTAAGATGCTGCTCAACTTGTTTGCTATGTTGGATATAGTTGTTGCTGTATAGAGCAAGTTGATATTGACGCCCTCTAGCTGTTCGGCGGATAGGCCACGCTGTCGAAAAGCTGCTCTCAGTCGAGCCACGACGACTGTCAAAGCTTGTGAATCTATCCCGGTAGCCAGGAGATCCTGATTATGGTCCAGTGGCTCACTTTTAGGATCGCGGCCCATCGCTTCAGAGTACACACGTACCAAAAATAGGCGCAGCTGATCCATGTTGTCGGCGTCAAGGATAGGCAAGTCACGGATCATTAGACCAGCCTCTACTCGGTCATATGTGTCGTCAATCTCTTCTTGGTACTCCAGAATTGTCAGTTGTCTCTGGATTGTTCCCTTCCCAGCTCGCAGAAACGGTTTATTCTGTGTGGCGAAGAGGATGAGCTCCTTCGGGATTCTGCCAAACTTGGGTGCCTCCTTGTTAGCTTCTGTGAGATGTGGCCATATCTTGTGTATAGCCTCTTGTGTTTCTTGCTCA
The DNA here is from genome assembly GCA_024336345.1 of Mariannaea sp. PMI_226. Classification (NCBI taxonomy): domain Eukaryota; kingdom Fungi; phylum Ascomycota; class Sordariomycetes; order Hypocreales; family Nectriaceae; genus Mariannaea; species Mariannaea sp. PMI_226. The sequence continues at coordinate 1,922,262 of JANFOG010000009.1, forward strand.
GTTGTTGGAAAGTAACCAGGTTTCATCTCAATCAGAATGCATGGCAAGAAGTGATACATGCCTGCTACGATGCAACCACTGACTTCAGGATGTGATGCGACGATGTTCTCAGTGTTTGTTGCATCGAATTTTAGCCCGTTGCTTAGCGCAACCCAACTGTCTGCCCGCCCCCTGTAGACCCAGCAGCCTTGATGTTCAGGCTCCGGTCTTGGAGAGAATAGATCCTTGGTGTGGTACTCCTCGATATCAGGGAGACACTTAAATGTGGCATATCGCCTCTCGACCTCCCCACTACGCGTCAAGACGAGCTCGAACATGTTGGGGAAGATTTCATCTAGTCTGTGACCTATATCAAGCCACCTGATACAGTTAAAATGCTTGCTGTCTCCTGATGCGACTTGCTGTCCACAGAAGGACTCTGACTGCGCCCAGATGGGGAGGATGTGGCGCATAATTTTAGACAGCCTCTCGCCCTTGACTGGGTTTAGAGGCCCTCCTGATATAAAACATTCTCCAACGGCACGGAGCCTCTCAGTCGCAGGAGGATGGTCCATTAAATCCTCTAGGATGGATGGTGGGGCAAAGAAGGACTTCACAAGATTGGGATCCAGAATGTTGGTAATATTATCGCGAGTAAACCCCATGTCAGGATGCGGGAGAATATACTTGAGACCCTGAGTGAGACAGAATAACATTGGGAATACGCCGCCAGCCTATAGGATCACATATCAGTATCAACAACGCGAGCGTCTTTCGATTGCCTCTTACATGACTCAGCGGAAATAGATTCAAATATCCAGGGGAATTTGCCACAAAGCGCATTGCTAGTTTGCCTCCCTGCTTCTTTGCAATCTCTTCGCCTTCCATCGAGGCAAAGGCACTGTTTACTGCATCATGATTCCAGTAGACGGGCTTGGGGTGTCCTGAAGTTCCCGACGTGTGAATGGCCAGGAAAGGCTTGCTCCTGACATCGTCTAGCTTTGCAGTGAAGGGAAACTCTTCGACGTCTTGTGTACCCGCCATTTCTTGCCACGTCAATCCTGGTATGATTGGCATTATTTCCCTAGTGAGGTCCAACAGGGGCTTGAGTGAGTCAGTTGCTTCAGGGTCATATATCAGGGCCTGAGCTTTGGTGCTCTCGAATAGTCGCATGTTCGCCTTGGGTCGGTTCTTGAAGGACGGGAAGATGACCTGTGGGTTTCTTTAGTTAGCGGAAAATTACCGTGGCTAGACACATTCAAGGCCGTAGAGACATACAGTTTTTCCTGTTTTGATAGCAGCAAGCATCCAGATCGCATATCGCCAGTCGCTTTTTCCAATCCAGCAGAACGACTCGACGCCTACGGGTAGATGGTTCATTAGGAACCAACATGCCCTGTTGGTAGCATGGTGAATACGTTGAAAGGTGACTTCCTCTGGACCTTTGTCAGGATACACAATCCATCCAGCGGTGCCCTCCGTGATGCGCTTCTCAACAAGATAAGGAAGTAAGTCCAAATGAGATACCATATTGAGCTTGGGGATTGTCTGCAGACGAGACTTAACCGAAGTATCAAAGTTATGTGGGCTCGCCCAGGTTATTTGTATGTTAATGAAACCCAGAACCAACGGCTTTAGTATTCTTAAAGCGTTTGAGTTACAAGATTTCCGATGCCATTGTTCCGGCTAAAGATGCCTGCTACTGGTCGGCATCTGTAGCGCATAATACGTCGCAAGTCATTGAGATGGCTGTCAGATGCTAGTGTGCGCCTAGCCTGCGACTGTTTGGTGTATACTGTGTAGACCTGCTCCACATTTTGTTTTCGGCGTTTCCTTAAATCCTTTCTTATAATAAGAACCTCGCCCCCCCCCCCCTATAATTGCTCACCGCTGATTCAGCGCTATAGCCGAAGGGGTTGTTACTGCCAGTGGCTGCGTACTCCGTCTAGAAATGTCCTAGCGTCACCCACGAGCTTTGAAGTGCTCTCTCGCCATCGCAGGTTCTTTCTCCGATGCCGTTCCCGCCTCAGATATGGGTCGTGGGAGTATCAATGATTTCGCCGAATTGGCTGAATGTAAGCTCAACGAAGTGGCGGTCAGTTAAACCATCTTGGTCGATGATAAACGCCATGGCCGACATGAAAATGACGATCTTAACAATTGGCGAATCTAGCATCCTACGACTTAGGGTTGAAGGGCAATGACCCATCATAAGTACTCTGTACTCTCTTGCTCCAAGAAACCTTCTAAATGACCCATTGTCTCCACATGTGTCTTAGGGCGTTCTGAGTGAGTTATAGCAAATATGTTGCTAGTGGGCACAATATCAGCCAGACCTGTGAAGGGATCTTGTTAGGATACTGACAATTTGACAATATCAGCAGATGTTGAAACTAAAACCAGGGCACTAGGCCGTTAACGAAGTCACACACGTGTCCATCACCTAGTTCGTATCTGATAGCAGCTGGAATGCTTCACTAGCCAAGAGGCGGACTCATAGGGAAAGAGTAAATTCACATAATTGCATTCTAAATGTCTAACACCCAATTCAGCTTATTCCATCATGGTAGAAACAGAATCAAAACTGGAGCTTTGGTTAGCGTACCTGGAAGTTCGTTCCCTTCCTGACAGTTGCCTACAAAACTCTAAAATAGAGAAGGAAATATACTCAGATTTGCGTAAGGTTTCTTTACGAACTGTAGATCTCATATTCCAGAACTCAGCAACAAGGATATAATGTTTTTTTTCTCTTTTTTTTCTTTTTTTTTGCATAACACGCGCTTCTTATAACTATCCACAAGCATCCACCGTTCCAAACTCTGCAAGACAAGACCTGCTGCATATTGGTTATAATGTATTCATTCATATGTAAGCGTAAGCCATAAGTTGGAAGGTGTACGAAAAATACAGCCACAGTAATCGCACCCTGTGGAAACCACTATGTCCTGGGATCGATACTAGTGCTGTAGATCCTAGCAAGCTTAGGCTGGCAAGTATAGAGAACATTGTTGAGATGCGTGAGATGCGTAGTTGAGGTTATCGATATTGTGAAGAACAAAAAATTAATTTTGTGTTTTCGTCCTCCGGCTTGTTGCAAACGAGGCGCTGCCAACCAGTTATCATGATTCAAGAAACAGTTTACTGTCGTCCTCTTTATACTCAGGTAACGACCCGTCCATTACTCCGACACCCAGAATTATAATACTAATTTTTCGACTGACTGCAATGCCTCACATCCGCTACCATCCAAATAGCAGTTCACATGCAGCAGATGGCCCTTTCAATGTCCCTTGCTATAAGCCGCAACCGATTCAAGGAGACTACGCGAAGGAATGGGCATGTGATTGAGGGAAGAAAAGCCCTTGATATGGATACAAACGGTGTGATAGAGAGCATTAATTCGGTTTGCTTGGAAGGAATGCCTCGGCAAGATGAATCCGCCGGATCACTTTTCCCAGGCTTCAATACGTTAAATCCATCATAGCCGGTTTCGAAACCAATATTCGGGCCTTCTACTGTTCATTTGATGCCTTCATTGCATCTCCTGACATCGTATTTCTTTCCTCGTAAGCGGCGACCCGTTTTCCGTTTTCATCCACTCTCACCTGGAACCTTTGAGTGGGGTTAACTGCAATTTAGCTACTATATACATAGTAGCTTATTAGCCTCAACTAATTCTAATAAAAAACTAACCCGATTTGTTATAGCACTCATAAACCCAGAACCCAATCACTGGAGTTTGAATCGAATAGAATCCGCTTAAACGTATGAAATTGGAAGGTAACACAGCTTCTAATTATCATCAGTGCTCTCTTTCTCCTTCCGTGTAATAATGATGCCACTTTTGGAACGGTCCTGCTAGCATGTAACACCATGGCAAGCAAAGTGCCTAAAAAACACTTATCCAGGTATTGAAAATATCTTTCGTGTTCCTAGATTGCTCACATGTCGTCTTGTAATGAGCACCTTCCGCCATACGAAGGAGAGCAATCTTCTCCTGCGCAAAGCCCGACCTTTTTGAAGCCTCCGTTTTGTAGCAACTAATACTACACCAGTATGAAGATTCCCGGTCCATTGCCTTAGAAGGTTTCAGGAACATGTAGGTACCTCAATCGATGGAGTAGAGGTGGATGTAACCTTCCTGAACGCAGTCTGGAATGTGCTTGAATGTATGATAGCAGTATGGGATGGCATGGAATAGGTGAGGCCAGAGTCGAGCCACTATACCCTCGGAAGCCTGATTTATTGACTATACAAGAGATAGAAAACTCACTGAGAATCTCCTTTACACAAGTCGTCCAAACCCAGGATAGGTTGTCTGCAAATTCCTTATTTAGGGTGTTTTCCTTAATATTAGCCATACCGTTATTAATTAAACGCCCATAACAGCTCGCTCGTCTATTTTGTTCGTTGTCTGGAAAGCATCCCTGCTGCCGGCAAATGCAGCAGCCTCTGAGTCTGGATTTTCCGCCTCCTACGTAGTTACTACATATGATTGCTATGGTCTCTTGAGCAAATAACGTCCTCTTTAGTAGCACATGCTCCACATTCAATGCTATTTTCCCCAGACGCTTCACCGTCATCTTCAAGGCTAGAGCGCAGTTCCCGACTGCTACAATTTCCCTTGCCCTAGACATGATTGGATAGGGTTTGGTCTGGGGGACTTGGTGTAAATGCACAATCACTGACCAGCCACATGTTTAGGTGTGGTCATCTACATTCCGCACTAATAAACCATTTTTAATAAAACCTCTACATAAATAGAAGATCAAATATTAAAAATAATTGGGAAGGGTAAATAGGCTACCGGTAATACAAGTGTCGTGAATTTTATATCGTTTTAAGCCTGCTAATCTGATAAGCCTTATATCTTAAATTTATAGCCCCCTAGCTAGTCATTACTTAGCCCGAAATCCAAATCTCAGGGCAGATGTTCGTACAACTATCTTCCTCTCTGCTAATTTGACCCTTAAGTTTGGAAATGTATATACTTCCTTTACCTCTATCTATTCATATCTTCCTTGAGTATCTAGATGTTTATGTACTTCTTTTCTCTCTCTAATCTCATTGGTTAATATTCATCACTGGCTTACTCTTGAGTAGGTCGTCGAGATTGAACTTGACGTTCAAGGTACCACTGATGTACTCTTGTCGTTAGGTGCTGATCTTGATGGAAGGGATAAATTGGTCACAAATTTTGACGACTTGCTTGCATTTATTCGCATTTACTATATTGACCTTGTTGACTCTCCGATATAGCATCTTAAAATCCTGCCAATACTGATTAACAATCTTCCTCTTGGATCGCTTGCGTCTGAGCTCCAAATACGTCTCACAGTTCCAGTTGAGGAAGACATGATCAAGCCTTCGTCACAGAAACGGATATAAATCGCGGTTTCCCATGACCCGTATGCATTCTCGCGGCAGAATATGCTCTTTGGTTAAATACCAACCCTGTTACAGATCGGCTTGCTTGCTCTGAATGCTTGAGGAAGCTTGTCTCATGAATTTCTTTTTGATATAGCCAACTTTGGCTCTAGTATTGTCAATATCAACGGGAGGGATCAATCATGTTTCTTGCAGCCGCTGCCGCATAGTCTGATCGCATATTGAATCGGCTGTCCATTTCTGTTCCTCTGTTCTGATTTTGGAGTCTCGATGCTGGTTTTGGCCGCATCTTGGAGAGCATGGACAATGTCCTGATAAAGTGGTTGACGCACAAGTACTAGAGCCAAGAAACATAAGCAACTAAAAAGGTTACAAGAAGCTCAACTTCAAAAGGAACGAGGAAACAGTTAAAGAGTGAAGTAATAAGTGACCAAGTGAATGGGTTACAAGAAGGTATGAACTTCCGAGTGGACAATAACCCGAGACGGCTTAGAGAAACCGTACTTAACAGTTAATGGTCAGCACGATCGAGGACTGTACCCATATTTATACTTATGTCTCGGTTACATGGCGCAAAGTATAACGCGTGACCTCCAAAATTCGGGTAGCAATGGCCGAGGAGGAGAAAAACGGCAGCGATTCAAGTTCATAAATATAGATCCCTCACCGACCTTCGCTGGAGGCAGAGAATCAAATGTTTGACCAGCAGCCGAACCCACCTAAAGCAGATCTGCTGGGCAAAACCGGCACGCTCAGACTTATGATACCATATATAATAATATATATTAATTAGATTATTTCTATAGTTATAATCTCGTAAGTATTAGGTCATATCAAGCTAGTGCTTGTAATATTCCTTAGATTATGGTGATAAAAGGTGACTACCATGATGTTATAATTAGTGAGAAATATATTAGGTATCCTTTGCATGTGATTTGTCAGGGAACGGGACGTGATGCGGCCAATGAGCCTAACCGTCAGCCCGAGCTAGAAATTTCTGACACTCAGTTGATACGCGCTCAAGCTCCGTTTTTTCCCTTATGATGTATCAGCGGATAAGTAAATTACATGATGAATACTCCCGTCTGAGGCAGAAGAGATGTCCAACTTGCTCCCAGGCTACGTTGCGTCCAAATGGTCCGGAGGTGCTCAAGTCCACTCAGCAAATTGATGAAGCCACTTCGATCAAAATGACGCAATAATTCACCCTCAAAGAATGATTTATGCTCGTCTGTGACACAGTCTGAGCCCGCTATAAATGTTGCCCAGATTAATACCTGTTCACCAGGTAACCCAGGAGGAAAGTCCTCCAGTGTCTCTTTGAAGCGTTGCACAAGGGTGGTTGAGGGCGGAACCGTGCAAGGTCGTGACGGACAGCCTAAGGAAGACGAAGTGGAGGAATCCCGGAGAACTTGTTGAAGGTAGATCTCATGGGCTTGCTCCACAAGACTCATAATGAGAGGAACAGCGCTGGCGGCATCAGGCCGCTGACGAGCGCAGTAGTTTAGGCACTCGAATGCTTGGACCATATGTTCTTGGGATGAGAGTATAGAGCGACCGCTTTCCTCGTCGAGGAGAGGAGCCGCGTAAACTCGCATCCTAAATCTTGTTAGCCATAGAACTTGGGAGAAAAAAACACCCTTGCTTTTTCAGTAGCCGCGGTAGGACCGTGAGCTTTCCTTTTCCCCTTCTGCATTGGGGGGCTACATCAATCGTTTCTTTCACTTACTTGTGAATTTGACGTATGATAAATTGAGACAAATCCCCGTCGTCGAGCTCAACTTCCCCTCCAATTGCTTGCAGAGCTGATTGTAGCATGTTGAACAAGATTGGGAAATCCTTGGACCCTGTCACCATGACAGAAACGAGAAGAATGAGGATTGTAAGTAAAACGAGATGTTGATCTTGCTTGTCACACGTCGCCAACTTTTGCCGCTTCTGTAAACCTTGTATGGCGTGTGCATAGAGCTGTTGTGAATTTGAATAATGCTGCTGTGCAGTGAAGAAAGAGAAACTAGGAACTCCTCGAGAAGATGATCGAGAGGAGTAGTGGGTGTGCCTTGCCTCCTGGCTGGATAGATGAAAGGCTGAAACTGCAAGCACAGCATCCATAACGAGCTGGTCTGCATGCGCTAGTGGTAGTACCAGATGGCGCCAGCCGTTGTGAATACCATCTATTGCGATCATCTCTTTGGCAATATTGTCTGAAACTAGGACGAGAAGTTAGGCAAGAGTGTGTCCAACATGGTTCAACAGGATTTCACTTACAATGGAGGAGCAGGGCCCTTTTCCATGAAGTGATGCTATCCGGAATCCGCTGAAAGATATCAATAGTAGAAAAGGAAATACTTGTTTCGGGGCAACGACTTTGATGAGTCAAATTTTGGCCACGTTTGTCTCGCTCACTTGGTTGCTGCATTGACGACGGAGCTAGATTATAATCCAGCTCGGTACTAAGATGGTTCGACGGCCCAGCAACCGATCCACCAGCACATGCGACTTCTGAAATAGTGTCGTCGTCTGCTGGAAAAGCGCAGTCGGTACTAGATGAGGTGAGGGTCAGATTATCGAGTGCCCATGATGTAGGTGTCAACATTGGCGGAGTCGTGGATGCTACGGCTGGCGGTGCTTGTTCGGCGTATATAGACTGCATGGTCATACCCGCCCACTTGCCCCGGACAGCAACCCCGGTATGAAAACGATGGCGAATCCCTAAGCCACTGCATTTCAAGCCCTTGTTGATGCATTTCTTGCATTCGGGTTCGCCTTTGTCGCAGTTTATGCGCCGTTGCGAGCACTCATAGCAGCCTGGGTCAGGAAGAGTTAGCCTAGACGAAGCTTTCGGTGTTTGACCGTGTTGCTGTCAACAGGTCTCGACTTGCTCAAAGACAGAGGATCGCTACCTTTGACCTTGGGTCGATAATGCTGACGCCTTTTCGGGGTACCGGTCATAGTCGTCGGGTGGTTAGGCGTCGACGTTCACTAGGGCTTGGTGAAGTGATACTTTGAGTAGGAGGCACAGACGTGATCTGGCATGAATAAGACTCGTTGGAGAGTCTTACAAGGGAGGAAGACGGGGGGACGGCGAAGTGGCGTACTAAAAAAGAAGTTATAATGAGTACCTGCGCTAATACATTCGAGAGGAGCGGGGTGCGGGGGATTGTGGGGGATGTCGTTGGGGCGAAAGCTGACTCGCCATCCCAACACTCATGTTTAGTTCGCGTGCTGTTCGATGCTCGACTTACGTACATCAAATCGAGGATGAATTAAGGTTTTCTCTTCAGCTGCGATGCTAGTCCTTTCAAAGCAAAGACAGCCGGTTGCATCATGTCTGGGCGAACCACGAATAAGTGGTCGTTTTTCCGCCCAGGGAATACTTCCGGAAATAAAGTGGGAATGTTAAATATCGTATCCTAGCGAAATACTCTAGCTACATCAAGAAGGAAAAATGAGCACACAGACATGGGTGCCTTGATAATTGATGTTGACAGATGGTATGAGAAAGGAGATAGTCCACTTGGTCAGTGCGAACTCGCATTGTATTCGAGTTACCATCATAACGGGAATCAGATGGTAAGCGGTTGACAAGGAAAAAGATTGAGCTCTCGAAGTTACTTGGGTACCTAGAGCCCGACTTTTGTTCCCATCTCCTGCCTTGCCAGTTGCATCTTAGGAATGCTAGGATGCCCCAAAGTGTGTCAGAGCACGGAGTCGTGTGGGGTTCAGATGCCGAATACACATTTAATGAATCTGAAAAAAAGCGAGAATGTAACACCATTCAAGATTATGTGAGGGAGTCAAGGTTGAGAGAATTCGTTCACGTCTCGGAGTTACTACAAATAACAGGCAAAAGCAAGAAAACGACAGTCCCTACATCATTCAGCTTTCTAGCACTCAATCATCATGTACTCGAATGCTTGCTGACATTGTACACTTCCAGCTCTTCCTTCACCTTCGACTATCCGTCTCTCTCGTCATAGTTTCGCCTTTTGTGAGGTTTGATGAATATCTACAGATCTCTTCAACAAACGAATACGCTCCTGAGTCACCAACATGGATCGAGGATATTCCTCAGGGACCTCAATCCCGAGCATCAAGTATGACATCATCTCCGCTGTACGAAAAGCCTTTGTCATGCCGATGCCGTGGTAGGCACCAGATACCCACTGGTGGCTGCGCCCAGGAAATGGAAGTTTGCCTACGAATGGCGCGCCATCCTCGGTGAAGCCCAGGATTCCTGACCACGCATGCTGGATGTTGGCGGAAGCAGTTGGTGATGGCAAGGCAGCGACTTCATGAGCAAAGCCACGCAGATGTGCCATGGGAGAGAGATCGGTCTCGCTGTCATCACCAGTCGTGCGACGACCGGTATTGGCGCGACCGACCACAACATCGCCCTGCTCTCGTTGGATGAGGTAGTCGTAGTCCTTCTCAGCGTACCGTAACCAAAATGAATATTGGCTATCAAGGCCTAGAGCCGATGACGTTCCGCTCTTGCTGCCATGCGTAATTGCTGGCGCATACTGTACCACGTTACCACGCACCGGCGATACAAAGGGTCTCAGCTCTGGCAGTAAATGACCTATCCACGCATTGGTAGCGTGCACAATATGGCGGGCTTTGATGGTACCACGGTCAGTGTGGACCGTTGCGAATTCATCGCCTGTTACGTCGTCCACCGACCTTACCACTGTGTTGGTTTGCACATTGACCTTGCCTTCCTGAATCAAACGTCCCATGAGCCCAGTGATCAATTTGTAAGGCCAGATTGAGGCGGAAGGGACACCAATCGCGCCAATGCAACGATCTGACAACTTCATGATCTGCCGCAGATGATTTCGCTCAGTGTAGACGGTGTACTGGGCCGCCAAGTGCGGCGCATGAACGCGCATATCCTCGAGGGCAGCCAGCGCCTTATCGAATGTCTTCTTGTCATAGTAAGCGTCAATTCCCTCAGTGAAGACGGCATCGCATTCGATGCCGTTGTCGCGAGCGGCAACCGTCATGGCATCAAGGTGGCTGCGCTCAAAAGCGGATAACCGAATCGCCTCCTGGATGCCGTAGGCGCGCTTTCGGTCTTCCCAGACGGCAAATGCCATGGTCTTTATGTGTCCCCCATTTCGTCCAGTAGCACCGGAGCACAAGCTGCGAGCCTCGACGACGACAACCTTGAGATTGGGCCGCTTCGCCAGCAGATTGCGGGCAAGATTGGTGCCCGTCACCCCTGAACCGATGATAATGACGTCCACAGGGGCGGTAGGCCAAGGAGATTGGTGGTTAGCGAGAGGGTGAGGCTCGGACTGCCAGAACGACTTGGTGGGCTTCGGGTTTGGCACGCCAGGGTCGACGATACCAGCCTCGTAAACACCCTCCAGTGAGCTCGACATGGTGGTGATGGGAAAATGTGAATATGAACTGGAAATGACAGCGCAAATTGAGTTGGAATGTTAGCGATCGGAGGTTGTCCCAGATTCGCGGAAGAAAAAGATGAGAGTTCATCCATCTGTACTCAATTGAGGGTTCTTAAGTAGACGTCTTGTAAAAAAAATCGCTGCAAGAAGGATATTTATTTCTCAAAAGCTAGTAAATATTATTAATCTATATTTAGAAGGTAAAAGAGTAGCAAATCAAGTACTACTCATTTGACTTTCCAAAATTAGTAATTCTTAGTAGAACCTTTATAGAAACCCATAATTAAGCTGTACACAATGCTTTACACTTTACTAAGGGAAAGAAATATGCTACGGGGTATCCTAGACCACTGTCCCTTCCGAGGTTCGGACTCCTACAATAATACTACGGAAAATGTATTCCCCTAAAGATTATAAATAAATAAAAACTATTAATTTTAATAAGTCAAATAAGTAGTTCTTTAGGGTAAATACTCTTTTAATTTTCTAAATGTAGCTTAATAACATTAAGCATCTGCTAAAAGGTCTTGAATACCCTTCTGATTCTATCCCTTTGCTTTAGGACCTTGTGCAATTAGTGTATGCATCGAAGTCCGCAATCAGATTAAGAGTTAATAAGCCCGCATCTATTTGAAAGCATTAGCATCACATTCCACACTTATTTCAAGCTCTAGAAGCTTATTTGCACTAGCAACCGAATGTTTCCCAGTGATACATCCGGCCAGACACTGCCGATAGCTATAGATGTTTAAATCTTTTTACAGATCTAAAAGTGACGCATCATGTACATCGAACGCGACGTCATTTGATATTTGAGAGAAGATAAGATGTAGACAAATCCAAGCTACTCAACAACATCGTTAGATTGGAAAAATTGAAGGACGTCTTTGGCTTGCTCAGGGCGGTGCCAAATCGACTACTTAAATATTAAGGCATATGGTTTTCCTGCAACCAGGAATATGAACAATATAAAACTACATAGTACTACATCTCCGGAAGTCGTGGTCCGCTGTACTTCTTTCTTGCATATAGGAACCAGTTGAGTATAGCAAAAATAACCATGACGCCGATGACAGCTGAGGTATAGTCTAAAGAGCAATTAATATGGGCGATCATGTATGTAAACAAATAGAACATCTCTTTCGCAGAAATGACTCGATCTAGATGCTTGAGGAAATAGAGAAACACACGGCCCCAGGTTAAGAGGTTAAGACTTACTCATGGATGAACCTGTAACAGGCAATTCGACCGGAAAAGAATACATAATAGTGATAAATGGTGCGAATAGAAGTGTTACAATGTTAGCTATCCAGCCCATGATGCCGAGGCGAAGACCACGCGTCGGGGGAAGAACCGTCGACGAGCGGCGATGCCAGAGCAAAAGTCCGGCTGGGAAGGCAAAGCTACATTGCTGTAGCAGCAGGCCAGAACCAATGAAGGCGTTGAACGCAGACGATGAGCCGAGATAAATGCAGCCGATTATGAAAATGACAGTCGCATTGACAATCAGTGACCAGACGGGAACCTGAAGTCGTGGATGAACGGATGCCAGCGAAGACGAGCCTAGCAAAGCGTTGTCTCGTGCAAACGCCCAAGTTAGGCGCGAAGCGACCTCCTGACAAGCGTTAAGCGCAAAGAGAGCGATGAGGAGTAATGCAACCACGAAGATAGTGGCGGCTACGCGAGAACGCGTAGCTTGAAGCCAGATCTCATAGATGGGCACTCTTTGACATTGTGTGTTAGTCCATGGGCATAACCCTGTAGCGGAAGATTGGGGGTTGTAATATATAACACTTACCCTGTAGCGTTTTCGAGCACCTTGTCAAAGTCGTTGATGGTATAGAGCATGGCGATGGCAAAAGTAAACGCCGTAACGAACCCGATGAGGATTGTGCTGAACAATGCACGTGGTACCGTTTTTGTTGCGTCGGTCACCTCTTCTGCCAGGTGAACCGCACCATCAATACCAGAGTAGATGAAGTTGGGATTGGCCATGCCGGTGAGGAAGACAACGGCAGAGGAGCTCCAGCCACTACTGTTGACAAAATTGGTCCACACAAAATCACTGGAGTTAAACGATGTTGCCCGAGAGACGCAAGTGACGAGGATTACGAAGAAACACGTGAGTGAGAAGACAACTAGAAGTTAAAGAGAGAAGGAATGTCAGCGTCAAGAGTTGTGAAATCGGTGAGTGGTTAACCATCTCAGCAAAGTGGTGCTTACAGCCGACATCATGGATCCAGGTAGTTCGGCGTTGAGCAAATATGTTATGCACGAGGACGAGAATGTTGGTTGCTTGGAAGAACAGGAAATATGTCCAAGTGGGAGCCTCGGTGTTCGGGTCTTCGAAGATGCGAATAGCTTGGATGAATTGCCCTGGTTGAATGGTGACGGAGGAGCAGATGGACAGCCAGCCGAAAATGTTCAAGGCCGCGCATGCGTAACTCTATAGCCCATGGTGATAAACGTTAGAAAATCTTTTTTTTTAATTATTCACAGTCTTGTGATAATGCGTGGGGTATATAAGGCTTGTGGCCTTTTTGACGAACCAAGACTCGGCTTGCTGATGCCGGAGCAAGAATTGATGTCCAGTGATACGGACCTCCGGCCGTCGGATACACACTGGCCAGCTCCGCCATCGTGGCAGCCGAGCATCCCAGGGCTACCAATGTGACAATCATGCCATAGATGACGGTCACACTACCGCCTTGCTCGATGCCTACGACCAAAGTGGCCGCTAGGGCGACCCAGCTGTTGCAGATATTGAAACCAGTGCAGAGAATTCCCACGGGTCCTATCGTCTTTTTCATTTTTGGTTCTAGTCCTAATCGTTCGAGAATGATATCCGTGTTGTCTATTTCTGCAACCACTTCATTTTGGGTGTTAGTCGGCAACTCTCTCTTTACTGAGAATGAACCCCGTTATCTTGACGAACCTTTCTCGACATCGGGCACAGAGCCTGTATATGCAGCATCTGGTTAGTTAGCGACAACCCTATCCTAGAAGTATGGAGCGACTCACCATCATAGCCGTTTGCGACATCATGAAGCTCGTCATTGGAGTCTGATGGGCACCCACTGTTAAGTGATCCATTACAATATTGTAACAATGTGGGGAAAGACCTACGTCTCTTCAGCGATCCCATGATGGGAAATGTAAGTTATTGGGTTATATTGTGTTAAATTCAGTGGTAGGCACAGGCAGGCTGGGAATGTATTGAAATTGAATAAACGATGTAACTAAATTGAGGGTGTCAAGTATTTATATTTCATACATTCTAGATAAAGCATCATATATCACACTATCTCCGGGAATCGGACTCTTAATGATAATCTTACGGTAAATATCCCCCCACTGGGGAACGCGCACTCTCCACTGTCTCATTATCCCCAGCTCGTTAATGCAACCCCTCTGGTCAGGACCTCATCTGCAACGAGCCTATGTAAGGAGGCCTGCAAACAAAAACAGATCATTACCTCATGCCTTCGGAAGACAGCCGCAGTGAGCCCTAGCTAACACCAAAACGAACAATAAAAAGAGTACTCTCACCCGACTAACAGCTCACTACTGCGAGCTAAACGAATGACTCAGGATGTTCCCCATAGATGCAAAATGTGGGGGCGGTCAACTAAAAACCCATCCTACGGCACTCCTTGGTCATGTTTATTGCATACGGGTGGTCACCATATTGGCACATGCGAAGTGCGCCCGGAGTGGGGTCAGACCGACCTCTACAGTACCAGTACATTATTAGCCAACTATTAGTCTCTCAAACAAAATGCGGAGTAAGTACTATACAATTATTGACGTCGTGGAGGCCCACCATGCTCTGTGTTGCCTATTTCGAAGTTGGTGCTGCGCAAATGCCAGGCTTAAGTCATTTACCGAGGATGGCATCCTACTATAACAATGCAATACCACGCCTTTGCCCAATCGGGGTCTGGACGAGTGTTGCAGTGAGGCAGAAGGAATTCTAACAGCCCTGAGACAAGGTGCCGCGACGGCAGCCCTGCTGACAATTAATATAGGTGAAGGAAATCCATATGTAAGCAGTGGCGTCACGGGGCGCCTGACGCTTAGAGATACAGTGATAGTATTGATAGAGAACACGAGAGTATTCGTACAGCTAATTTACTAGGTGTTATTCCCAAGCGTTCCCTTAGTCTCCTTCTTATTGAATGGGCAACGGGCTTTTCCTCTAGGGTAGGCTCCGCCCGACACATGTGCGTTCAACACCATAGACTATCCCTTTCGGTATGCAAAGGCAACATTTGTATACCGGAACAGGGATGCTAGCCAATAAGATACTACAAGATAACAGGTACATAATTTCTCTATTAAATTAGCTTATAATAAAGGTACTAATAATTTGCTCATAGTATATAGTACTATATTATATTAATTATCACCTTAATATAATTACAAGAACTTACCTTCCTATAAAGTTTCTATAACTTCACCTCCAAGAAGCTTAGAAATGTATTTCAGACGACAGTATTATCCAAATGTAATTTAAGGACGTAGACCGTAGAACGGTGTGCCTGGGATAGTAGTATTATCACATATCAGCCCTGCTTCGTTGGGGCAGATTTCACCGCCAAAGAAGCTAAAGTAATTTCAGCTCTAGAAATTATACAAAATATGTACAGAAGAAGAGCAGGCTATCATTGCAAGCAGAAAGATTAGTTACAACTGATCTGCGAGACAACTGTATCGATAGGTGTATCCTGGACTAGTGGGCGCAGCACCAGCACGGAAGCCGGATGGCTGGCCTTGAGCCCGCTTGTTGAACTGCATACGGTTTTTTAGGTGGAATATGTGTTACCTTTGATGATATGATAGATGGTATATAGTATTCTTACACTCTTCCATGATACCCATAACAACCTCACAGCAGACCCCATAGCAGACCCTAGATAACGAGCCAGTTGACACGACCGTTGGGAAACAACGGAGAGATTTTCGCATCCTGAGCCCCTTTCTCGTTCATCTTTTTTCAATGTACATAGAAGTAGGGTGCATACAATGGGCCGCACCTAATTACTTCATTTGTAGTGGCGCAGGAGCTTCCAAGTTCGTAGCAACCACCATCATCGCACTGTTTCTCTGCATTTTTAGTAGGGATAGAGTCAAAAGACATACTTGAATACTAGTAGGTCCTGGCATCATTGTAAGTTATAGTAAGCGGACGACGTACTAACGTGCTCAAGACGCCTGTAGATCTAGACTGACATGCGAATGTAAAACAGTTGGTTCCTCCCGGGGGACAGCCGTCATTAAGTGCCCGTCGAGGCAGTGATTTTATCGGAAGTGTTTTTATTGATACAAGGTTGTCGGATTTGAGCGTGAGAGGTAAGGTATTCTGTTTGTTGGAGTCGCCCTGTTTGCGAGGACGTTGCGCATTTCGTGGAATGAAGTCTTATTTGCCGTATTCTTCAAAGCCTAGGTCATGGCAAATGTCCTCTTTAGAGCGTTGGTGGTGAGACGTAGAGTGAACTATTACTGCAATGGTTAGGATGAATACAAGATAACTTTGCATGTCAATCATTTGAATCGGTTAGAATATTTGTCAAGGCTTGCAAGTTACGAGTTCTGAGTTAACAGAATATTTGCTAAAGAACGTCGTCTTTCGTCTTGTCTCGGCACTTTTTAAGTATCATTACACGCATGCAGTGCTTTGACAGAAATATATCGCTGTAACTTGGACCAACTGAAAGTGATTGCAACTAGTTGCTATCCCCGCTTTATCGTGGCACCACTCAGCTGAGCTGTACGCTTCAATTGGCAGTGTGGCACAAACTCTATTATTTCAACTCTTCTGTTACTGGCTGTTGTTAGTGCTAGATCCTATTTAGCCTCCGCCAACATTCGGAAAACATAGCCGGCGTAACCAACCATTTCCATTTCTTCAATAGCCATCTGGTTTTTACGTAGGCCTGACGTTTTCTTCCCTGCAGGGCGTACTTCTCTGGTGCCGGGAGCCGAATTCTGGATTAGGACAGTGCTGACGGTGCAAAAGGCGCAGAGAAATGTGCTACGGTACGGACAATGTGATAGGCGTAGCCATGTTCCGCAACAACGGGGGAACTGCGTCTGGGTTCTAGACCCTGATATGTGAGTAAATAGTAGCAGCAGGGTTGAGCAAGCACATCGTCAGCGGAGGGTTCTGTGAGGAGGGATATGGAGCAACAAGATGTGAGTCGCCAGGTAGATTACTATAGCGGATGGTATCTTTTGATTTTGCGCCGGTACCTTGTATTAAATACACCGTAGAATGAAAAGCAGACTTTCTCGGTGTGATGGCCTGGCGCAGTTTGGAAATACTAGCAAGCCATCTCGTAACTCTATTCATGACGAGAACTCCGCGGATAGCATTTGCCACCCGATTGATTGATTACCTCCAAGGTGCGCAAAGTTATCCAGCCTTGAGAATCCTGATATAATGTGCTATGTAGTTTGGGGGATAATATGTCTCAGGCGCTACAACCTGAAAGAGGCGGAAACAAGCCAGCCTTAGATTTCTATGTTATACTGCTCTGTACCGCAGATACGACCTTTGCTACTCGATTAGATCCTATGTCTGACTATCCTTGACCTCAAATCTCATATCCCCTCTACATCATTGAATAAGATGGGCCATATTGCTGCAGAAAGTCTTGTTCTCTGTTTGGCAGGCTCTCGATGTTCTCATACCCAGACAGCACCCGCCTCAAGACGTAAGCATCCAATAAAACGACCAAGATTGAAGCAACCCTGTCACATTGTTAGAAGGGAATTACAAGAAGATTGAAAAAAGTGAGGGAGGCCTACAGCCCGACAGCCGCAGAGATGAACAGCGCCTTGTATAAGCTGCAAATCAGATGCCCAGTACATCGCACCAGGATCTTGTGCCTTATGTCGTAGACCGTCATGTCAGCAATGCCAGCGGCCCAGAGCGCACAGCTGATAGCATCAGTGACGAGATGCGTGACAACAGAAAAGGAATAGCAGCAGGAGAGGACGCGCAAGGCAAGTAGCCGTAGGATAGTAAAGTAAGCGGCTGCCGAGAACTGCGTTGAATGTGTTTCTTTTTAGTAATTTTATACCTTCAGCGGGTTGTAGATGGTTGCCTACAAAGTGGAAGAATAAATGCTTGCTGTGAAGGTGGAATACAAAGTAGGAGACGATAGAGATAACACCAAGACAAGATGCCGCCCATACAATGTGAAGGGTGATGGTAAGAAGGAAAGGGTACGGTAGCTTGTATCGGGGGTATTTGCTGCTCGTAATAGGAAAAGGCATTGGTATCTAGATAACAAGTACAGGTTAGGACTGAAATATTGTGGAGTAGAAGGAATGATTTTGTATGAATGAGAGAAGCTAATAATATATCGTAAGAATGGGGGGATTACTTTAATACATAATTGTCAAAAGACTCTGGTATAGTAACTTCCAGCGATGGCCCCCAACTATATCCCCATAATACCTCAGGGCTAACAGCTTTCTCGTCAAGCGGTGGCCCTCAATCCGAATAACAAGCCATAGCCTAATCGCTGGGTTGATTACATAAGTGGACTGTTAGGGTTAGCGGGGAAGGTGGGAGTTTTCTTGTGATAATTGGATTGAGCTTGAGAATTGGGCGGTACGTACGTGACAGGACTGATCATACCCAATATCATATTACCTGCACGGCATTTTTATACAGTGCAAGGTCGTTCAAATATCGTATAATATGATATTAAATATAGTGCAAGTACTGTGTAATCCAAGTAATACGAAGTCTCTGAGCATGTATGAGGCATTGTGAAGATCCCAATTTACAGGACTTTTTCCTAATGAAGTGTAATCCGGCTGGGCCTTTAATCTACTCTCAGCTGATGTGATGCTAATAACACCACCAAATAAAGGCCTCGTCACAAACTCTTGAGCGTTGAATATGTGACAAGCTGGCCAGCTCTCTGATAGCTTTCAGTTCTTCTTTTCTTCGATGCAATCGATTTGTTAGTTTCCAAACACTTTCCCGGATTAAATAAGGCCTGAGCCCCTTACATGAAGCGTGTCAGACCCTGATTTTTCACCTATTTCATCAACAAGTCTTATTCTATGAAAAAGTGACTTTGCAGCGCTCAGATATTAGCGTTTCCTTCACAGCTTCATCATCCCAGACTTCCTTAGCCCCTGATTCGTCGGTTATCAGCGACAACGGAGATCCTGACATTGGAGAGACATCTATTTCGCCGTTGTCAACCTCTCAGTTTAAGAAGAAGACGCGTAGGTCGAAGATATGGGATCATACGCCCTTCGGAAGAAATGAGATCGTCCGTAATACAGAAGGCCAGACGGCGGTGCAAGTACTGTAAAGGGAAGTCTGCCGAATATTTCGAAAATGGAGGTACGACGCACATCTACAAGCACCTTCAATCTCACACTACTCTCGATATATTAACGCCGCATGAAGAAAAGGCTTCTAACTCAAAGAATAACCGTCAAGAAGCATTGTCACGGATGTCTCAGAACGCGAATGCCCTCAAACCCCTTCGACACGATGACGAACTAACAAGTCTTGATGCTGATAAGTATGAGCAACTGTATGTAGATTGGATTGCAGACTGCGGAATCACACTTCATATGGCAACAAGAGAAACCTTTCGCGGGTAGGTACTTGAATATGCTTGATATTAATGGTTCATACACTAATCTTATGCCCTCTTAGCTGGCTCAAATTCCTCAGTCCTGGAGTCCTCTCGATTTGCCTACATCACATCAAACGATTCGCGAGTGGGTGATGCGAACGTTTGAGAAACAACAGCGACGTATATGATAAGTTCTCCAATCAGCTATCTCGATAATACACTTCAGCATTGATATACGGTCGTCTCCAAAGAAGCTCGGTATTATTGGTATTATTTCACGCTGCATTGATAGCAACGGAGAGGCATAGGGCAAGAATTCAGAAGAGAATCAGAACCATATTGTGATAAATGTCGTTGAGGACGACGGAATTCTCACCCAAATTAGATACTTTGTTTGAGATAATGCAGACTCGAATGATGCGTTGATGAAGTCGCTACAGAAATATAGCTGTCTACCACTTTATAGAGAGAAGAATACTAATGATGAATAGTGTTGAACGAGAAGCACAATATCATATCCGACGCAGAACATCACCGCCTTCGTTGTAACGGTCATACCATTAATCTAGAAGCGCATGCGTTTATGTTCCCAAAACCCACACCCGACGAACCTCCTAAGAAAAACCAGGTGAAAAAGGACACTAAAAGCCAAAATATCCAGCCTTCAGACGCGGATATATTGAAGTGGAGGAAGACTGGTCCTCTTGGCAAGCTCCACAATATCGTTGTCTTTATCCGATGTAGTCCACAACGGATACAGAGGTTTAAAGAAATCAGTGAGAAAAAGAGTCTTCTTCGTGACAACGATACAAGATGGAACTCAAAGTCCTACATGATTGAAGAGCCATTGAGCTTGCAGATCAAATTGATTACTACTGCTCAAAGGGGAAGGACCTTAAGCTTGATTTACGCGTGTTATATATCCAATTGAGAGGACAACACTATTGGTTTCTGGTTTCCGAGCAAGACTAGGCTGAGCTGAAACAAAATTTAGAACCTCCTCGAAGCATTCACCAATGCCACATGCAAAGGCAAAGGCAATACCTTACATGTTCCATTATAAGCTCCCTTTAATATGAAAGCTAACTAAGCTCAAAATCCAATGGCCTTGCTAGGCGGTGTAACTCTCTCCTGTTAAAGCAGCTGTGCGTACTCTGCTGATTACTTTTTACAGGTTCCATTAGGGTTTCACGATGAGTGGCATATGTATGGAGAACGAACTGATACTTCTGGGATCGTTTGTCTCTTCTCCTTATGTCTAACTTGCCGCCGGTTTCAACGTATCGCTCAGCCTTTGCTCTATCAGGTAGCCCTGCTAGAGGGCCAAGACAATGAGGATAAAGTTTTCCACAATTTCCTAAGAGCACTTGTCGCAAATGTGCAACTCGGCGGCATTGCCCATGTCCTTACGGCATTCTGCCACGATTTCTACGGCCCAGGCCTCTACAACACTGCAAGACGGCTGCAGAGCTTGCCTCCAAAGCTACTGGAGGTATTCGATAGAGATGGAGATGCTGAAACCTGTATGCCATCGGTCTGTCAGTATTCTATATCGGATTTATGCCTAATCTTGAGTTATTGAATTTAACATTGCCTGTGACGGCTATGCTGTCGTGGATGATAAGTGGAAGATTTGATATAGAGCCTGGTGATCAATTTGGACGCTCAATAAAGCGGATAACGAATGGGAAAGAGAACTTAAACAAACAAAATTCAGTTCTTTTTGGGGATAACAAGACCGTCTCAAGCTTTGGGTTCCCACACCTCAAGGAACTGCGTCTGAAGACTGTCCCCAACGATGGCGCCTATGACATCGGCGACATGGAGCCCATCCTTCTACATCCAGGAATTGAGACTCTCCGTCTGCTGGGAATCGCGTGGGTTGGGGTCAAAGCGCAGGAAATGCAGTGGCGAGAAATACCTTCCTCAGTACGTATCCTTGAGCTTCATGACTGCCTCTTCGATGCCGCTGGGATAGAGGATGTGCTGCTGCGGTTCCCGAAGCTGGAGAGCCTCACAATTCACCATGGCAGCCCTAGTAGAGCCATGTATACAGAGCTCGAATGGGACGTGAAGATGGATGAGATTGGAGATGTGCTAAGAAGGCACGGAAAGAATTTGGTCCAGCTAAGTGTGCATACCGACGAGCATGGCGAGAGTATGAATGCACTTGGATCTCTCCAGAGTTTGCATAAATTACGTCATCTAAAGGTTCTGCCAGCTCAGCTTATAGTGTCTTTATTTGGTTATCGTGATCTTCAGAATCCCGAGACAGATCAGCTTATGGACTATTTGCCGCGTTCCCTTGAAACGTTGTATTTCTTCTATGGACCTGGTTTCACTGGAACCGTCAGTATCAGTTAGAGAGGTTTTGGGATGGACTTTATAGGTTAATTACTTGTGGGCTATTTCCTAACCTTTGCGAAATCAAGTTAGAAGATCTTGCTGGTCATTTAGAGCTACTAATACAAAAAGTTAAGGGCTGGAACTACTTTATTAACCCTGAGGGAAAGGGTGGAATAGATTTAAGAATTATAACTTTCTTGAAGAAATAAATATCACTTATAATGATTTCTTAAATAATAATTTTTTTATATAAATAGAAAAAAATTAAAGATAATATAATAAAATTAGAATAAAATTAGAATAAAGAGACAGGCTATAAGTAGCTAGGTATAGAGAAATAGGTACTAGTAGCTACATTTTAAGATTAAAGCTTATTAAGGGTCCTAAGTAATATTTTATTAAATATTTGGTCAGGAGAAAACCCCACGCCCCAAAACCATCCATCTACATAGGTCTAGATGCGAAAGAATGTTATGCAAAATAGTTACGACAGGTAGCCCAGAACAGCCACACCATAAATCTAGAAAGAGAAGGAAATTAGCTAAACAAATTATAGGAAATGAACCACTTAATTAAATGGAAGCAAAAACCATAAGTCATATAAAAAGTCGAAAAGTTAGGGCAAGAATAAGATATATAAAATAGTATGAAGATAACTTGTCCGCTATGTTTCGCAATTCTTTTATAAGGCCTATAGCTAGATATACAAGCCAATAAAATTGTAATAAGTAAAGTGAAAAGTGCATTATGTAATGTAAGCAGCATGTACTAAAGAAGTGAATTTCGTCCCCAACACACTAGCCGTACTGCTAAACACTGAGACCAAAATCACCATAATGCCATTTATTATACTAATAGATAATCAAGTGGACCGGACTATGGCTTTGGGGGTTAATTGAATCTAATTTAAAACATCGCTCAGCTTGGGTTAAGAAAAAATTAAAGTGAACGGCCTATGTAGTTATCATTAGCACCAACTTAATACCAGGGGACAAGTTCAGGGCGTATTCTGACAGACTGCATTATACAGGCTTGCTATAGCACATCTGCGTCAACGAATGCCACACAGCCATCATGGACATCAGCGACCGAGCCAGGCCAGGGGAGCTCTAGGGGCAACTCCGGCATGAATGCCCCATCATCTTGCTGACCGCCATGCTGCGGATCGTGCCGGAAGACTGGCTCTGTGAAGAGATGCTCGCCGCGACGGTGATGACGACGATGCTGCGAGACCGCACCAGCAAGGCAAACTGCACTGACCCCTTCCTAAGCACAGCTAATTCCTGAAATTCGGCTGCAGTATCCAATAAATAAGACTTAATGAGACTCTCGGCTGGATACTTTGCAGCTGAGATCATCGGGGCCTAGAGCTCTTTCGCACAGCTATACTATCTAGTCAACCAAGACCAGTGATAGACTTGAAATATGTTATCCCCAGTGTCTAATGTCAGGCAGGTCCCGAACAGTCTGAGTGTTGAGGCTAATCTGCAGAATACCAGCCACACTCGTTTACACAAATGAATCAGAGTTCGACTTTTAAACACAAGGTTCTCCCCAATTATCGAGAGCATTGAGTGGTTAGGCACAACGAATCATGACGTGACACTC
Source organism: Mariannaea sp. PMI_226 (assembly GCA_024336345.1). Classification (NCBI taxonomy): domain Eukaryota; kingdom Fungi; phylum Ascomycota; class Sordariomycetes; order Hypocreales; family Nectriaceae; genus Mariannaea; species Mariannaea sp. PMI_226. The sequence continues at coordinate 1,945,606 of JANFOG010000009.1, forward strand.
AATGGGCGGTGGCAGGAAAGCGTGGGACGAACAGCACAGCCCGGCATTGATTTTTCCAAACTAAGCAAGTAATGAGTGGGAACATCCAAATCCAATTGAACTCATCGTTTTAAAATGTAACAAGAGCGAAGTATAATTTATTTCTTACTACGCAATCGGCCGATACGGAATGATAATGAGACCCACAATGATTGGACTTTGGAGCAGTGTCTTCGAGCAGTTGGCTGATTATACCAAAGCTATCCTATACAAAAGCTTAGAGCTTCAAGTTATGTAGCTAATGGTCAACTAGTGTCTGCTTCCTGTGCGAACCAACTGCATATGTAGGTCCTTGTTGTCACGTTGCTGTAAAAAAATGCAAGTTACCGAATTTGAACAAAGGATTGAAGCTTTCATGGACGAAGGTCTTGTTGTCGCAGAGGAGCCGAAGATCAGAGTAGTCGCCAGTATCGAAAAGCTTTGTTCGTGTGATTGAGATAAACCAGTGTTTTTGATGAAGATTTTAGAGGTGACGCACTCGCTGAGTTATTTCCTACATTCCTCTGCGTGTTCCTTTGTATTGAGGTTGAATTTAGGAACTATACTAAAAAGTTTTTAACATTATGTCCTGCTTATCAACTCTTGCTCGGTATGTAACCATTGCTGGCGTAATCTTTGTCTACGGGCATCCATATGAGCGGGTGTTAGTTGAAGATCAGCGAAAGGTTCGGTGGATTGAATGCTTTTGCGGTCCCCAGGATAAGCCAAAATTGTTAGGATTGATAGAATGCCTTGGCTATTGGCAAAACGTCATTGAGTTCCATTTTTGCTAAGCACAGGATAGTTAGCAAGGGTTAGATTCCATGTGCCGGTATTGGTATTCGCCTTGATTATAACATCATTGGTTATGGACTGGTTGGTCCGAGTATCGGGCGTGTCGGAGCATGTCGGAGCATATCGCGGCGTCTATGAGGATGGCGGGATAGAAAAAGTAGCCAACAGGCACCTGTTGGCCGGGATAGATTTTGGGGTGATCGCGTTGGGAAAGTACATGGCCGCTGCTCGGCCAAGCTCGAACATAGCGCGTTGATGTTGAATCAATGAGGAGTAAGGCAACAATACTGCAGTAGAAGATAGTCATGGGTCCAAGCATAGGCAGTCTATAGGAATGGGAAACCTAAAGATAAAACTAAAGATGGAGAGTCCTAGGAGCCTTCTCTGAAGTCTCTATCCTTCATCTGTTCCTTCTAGCTGTCTGCACAAGTGTGTCCTTCTCTAATAGCCTTTGGCTTTTCTATATACCTTCCTTTTCCATATACCTTCCTTTTCTATATACCTTCCTTTTCTATATACCTTCCTTTTCTATATACCTTCCTTTTCTATATATTTCCTTCTTTATATTCTCTTTTTTATCTTCTGAATTCTATCTATTTTCTACAATGCTATAATGTAACATAGAAGACTAGAAACATTAGAGCAAATAAGCTTTATATTGTAACCCTAACCCCAATCCAAACCCTAACCCTAAAAATCGTAACCGTCCGCATAGGAGGAATATCTCAATAGTGGTACTTTCCGCTTACCAGTCTGCGGGTGCGTGAATTATAATTAAAGGTTTTATCTTCAGTTCCTAGCGAAATATAAGTCATTGTAGCCCTGAGAGTGTTTGTAGTAAATAGGGCACGGTTCACTCACTCATGGATTGGTATGAGACTGGAACGAAGCAGCGAGTCCAACAATGTAGCGTCTAGGTGGCGGCTTATGTGTCCTCCATGTTCGATTGTTCTCTCCAATGATTATCGTTTTTTTCGCGGAGGGTGCGAAACTAATACCAAGTACTGTCAGTAAACACAGGTAGGTTTGCTAGTCGTAGGATAGATATATATACCCACCATTACTCCAGTCAGCTCCCCATCTCGGGGGACTCCAATCTCTGTGATCAACAAAGAGTTTGTGTAAAAGCTCGTGCTTCGGCTCACTAAAGCCTCTCCCCCGGGACTCTTCTCGCCTTCTTCAGATTCTTTCTTCTTCTGTCCAATATGTCGCTTCGGCTCCGGATGGAACCGATGTAGAAACTCGGTTTCCAGACCAAGTATGCCACTGCCAGCTGCACCCACCTCTGCCGAAATTCGATCGAGGCTGAAGGCCTCATCAATTGACTTTGCCCACAAGAGAACTTCATATGGGTCAAGATTTTCTTCCGGGTCAGAGATAGGGTCCGGAAATATGTGAACGAATCCTAAAGAGGCATGCGACCAAACTGGAGCTAGTTTGCTATTGGGTTTACCGTGAACTGGAATCATATAAGAAGAAGGCGCCCAACAAGCCTTCTTAGGGTCAAATATCTTGGTTGGTTTGGTCGGTTTTCCTCGGCATTCAAGAATTCCAAGTCGTGTTATTGCTCCATCCTATTTTCAGATGGTAGTTAGATCAAGTACTATCTTGTTTATTCTCCCGTCACTTACGAAACCTAGTTGTACGGCAATTCTAACGAGGCAGTGTTCGTGGAATACAATCAGTGGTCTCAGATCAGAGGTAGATGATGCTTCTCCATGGCTGTATGTTGTCTCGCCTGGTACCACAAACTGGAGTATTGTATTAGGCTCACTCATGACGACAGTTGGGCGGGCCTTTGAGCTTACAGATATCCCAATGAATCCCGCATAGTTCTCTTCCAGGGAGGAATTTGTCGATGCCACGTGTAAATGTATCTCGGATATCCACTGTCCGGCCTTCAGGTGCAATGCTTGCTTCTTTCGCCCTGGTCTCATTGTGTCTGAACCAAGTTTCCGGTAACTTTTAGCTATAATGACGTTGATTCCCGCCAAGTGGCCATCCTCGTTCCAAAATGTCTCGATAATAGCTTGGTCATTATCAATCTCTTGCCATAAATGGACCCAGAAGCACCTTTGGATAAGTGAGGTCTTGGGCATTTCAGTCTTCGCAATATTGAACATATAGCGGCATCGAGCCTTTTCTGCAATATCATGGTCAGGTTCCATTAGGGTCTTCTGCTTTTGAAGGCTGTCATAAGTGGTTCAAGTTGTCGAACAGCATTCCAGATACGTCGTCGATTTGCAATAGCCAGAAAAGGAACCGCGATCCCGTATTCTGCAGCAGTTACCTTGTTCAACCACAAGAAAAGCTCTTTCCAGTCTAGCTGAGTAAGATTCTCACGCTTCAATACATGCTCCATATCCCACAGCCAGGGCATGTGCGTTTGGATTCTGGATCGCCAGAAGTGGTTATCGCGAGTAGCACAGTCCACAGATTCGAATGCAGTAGAGAACGAGATTACATCGTGTATTTCCAACTGGCTCGCAATATATTGAATAATCAATGCCGGCAACCTGGAAAAGGGACCACCTTCTTGGCGGTAAGTTGGTCTCACGAGACTGGGGGTCAAGTTCGGAGAGAGTTGGAATGCGCCCAATTCGATTTGCTCAGCGAGACGGTTCCGAAAATCATCAGCAGAGATGGGGTTAGTAATAGAAAACTGTACAAGAACTCAGCGGTTGATATATTTTGTTCATGTTTGCTTGATAACTCTTACCTCTTCCCCCGGGACTGACGACCAAAAGGTGTCCTCAGACCCAGAGAGAACACCGTAGTCGATTCTAAGATGGCATGTACCTTCCTCTGGCGAGAATCGACACATGGTCTCAAATAGAACATCTTTATCAATCTCAGCCGTCTAGCCACCTGATGAGATGACCCTGGCAAGAATTTCATAACAGGGAGGATGGAAGGGAAATACTGGCGTTTCGGGATCATCGAACGTGTAATAACTTAGAGGCACCAGCTTGGAGCACTCTGGTGACGGTAGCTACTGATATCATACCAAGGAAGGCTCGGATTCGCAGGTTGAGAATCGTCTGCATCGTGTGAGTAGTTGGTTCGACCATAGTAATACAGGGAATATTAACTAACCTGTCCCTATCGACAACTCAGCTTCACCCTAGCTAGGTCAGTGGTGGGGGTGTAAGAGAGGGCAGTGAGGCAACCAACGAATGCCCCGATTTGTGCAGAACCAGTGATGAAGGCCCTTCCAACTGTTAGCTATGTTGTAAAATATTTCAGTGGCCCGACATAGCTCAAACCTGTTTGTCCCTTCTGCCTCGGGGTTAAGACCGAGGCAGCGAACGTTTGCCAACCACGCGGTACTCTCATAACTGACAAGCCGAGGGTCATACTGCCAGTCCTCGTCTAGCGAGTACCAACCATACTCTGCAGTCCCCATGTCAAGATCATCTCTGTCTTCCTCGTCTTTAGAATCTGAATGCAGAGGGCATTTTTCTCCATTCTGCAGTCTTAGACGCATCTTCGCTACACGCCGATCCCGTCTTGCCAAGGCCGATGGAGAGTTCGAGCCAGGGTCTACCAATTTCATGGTAGCACCGCATAAGGCGCAGTAGCATTCGAATCCGCCCATCGTTGACAATACACGAAAAAATTGGATAAAGTGAAGTTTAACCAAGTTCTATCAAAAGTCAAATGCAGCAGGGTGAGCAAGCAATTGAGGCAAGGGTAACAAAAAGAACCAACTGCCATTCGTTTGGAAATTCATAGTGAGTGATTGTGATGGCTAATCTCTTCGTCAAAAAGGGTGCGGCCACCCAATAGAAGAAGCAGAGCGCAGGCTCTGCCCACTACGAGTTCTTGCCTTTATACGCTTTGCTTATTTAGGTAGTAAGTGCAAACCTTCCCCTTTCTAGATATAATCCCCAATCTCGATATACCTTAATTATATAGCCCATGTCTTTAGCCTCAGCCTTACAGTTGTTGAGGCAGAGGCCGCCCCAGTCGGTCTTGGAGCCGCCCGAGGTATCCCGCTTATGGACCGTTCTTTTTCCAAGATCGAGTCGTCGGCGACTACTGGCATGTTCCTACCGCCCTAGGTCACACTATAGCTGCTCCGGCAGGGGATGACGGTAATGGCAGTGGCCATGCTGAGGAGGAGGAACTTCGGTGCATGTCTACACAAAGAGTTGGCCGCTTACTACGTATTGGTTGCGGGGACTTATGATTGGTCTCGATTAATTTTCTGCTGTTCATTGGTTAGTGGGGTGCGTCGGGGACCACTTCGTAATTATAGGCACAGCTGAATGCAGTAAGATAGATCTTTCGTGCCGGAATTTCTAGCTTGGTTTCTGTTTATATTCGGCGAAGCCAACGTTTTGTACATATCACGCTGACGAATGAAACGTCATTGGGATTTTCCAGGTAGCTAAGCGGGGAATGCACTCGGCGATATCAGCGACCATCATACGTATATTGAGTAACAGTGAGAGGTGGAGTTACAAACCCCGGCGACCAAGGGGACTTGAGCCTAGTATCACGAGTGCATCTTCGTTACATTGCCAAGCATGCACCGCAGCATGAGCAGAAAATGAACATGATAGTACTCCTGATTTGCTAGACTACTTCATTCGAAAGTATAAGTCAAAAAGTATAAGAATACTATACGTGAACAAAGGGGACTTTTTTCTCACTAGTACGAAATTCGATTAACTCCCTGCATTAGAAGAGTCAAAACTTAACTACAACTTACGATGCACATATCAACACTCTTCTCGGTCCTTGTAATTGCTATGCCTATAGCATCTCAGGTGACAGAGCCTGTTGCTCTCATATTGGCAACAACACGAAACTCATTTTCATGTGAATTGCAACCAGAATGGACCATTTCGGATGGTGGATGCAATTATTTACCTGGCAATTGGCTGATTCTTAAGAAGATTACTGAGTCTTGTCGTAGTATGTATAACACTATAGAATCTAGAAAGCTCTCTAACTTTCAGCAGTTTTTGTTTACAGAAATAAGGACTGTACTGGAGGAGAAACTCAAATTTTTGAAACGATGGTTTGCTATAAGAGCAGCAATGCTTATAGCATTAAAGCTTTTTGTCATTAGTACTTACACTTAGTTAGTTTGGCCCCTTAAGATCTCCAAACATTTTAAGATAATTAGGGTTTAGATTAGGGTTAGTATTACTATATAAAACTTATTTGCTCTAGTATTTCTAGTTTTCTACAGCTCCCCATACCGTTTGAGGACCCACTCGCGGCCGAGCCTACCTATAACCACAACGACAATAACGAACAGCTGAAAGAGGCCGAAGCGGGCTCAGCCGGAGCATTGTGCAACCCACCACCAGTAGGTGATACCGGGCTACATAATATGCTATCCCAATATTACCCGGCTGAAGAAGAATGGAGTCAGTACGGTCAGGAGATAGAGGACTTCCTGCAATTAGTTGAGAAAAGCCTTCGCATCTCAGTATTACCAGTCTAAGGTACTATTGATTATTCTACCCAAACCCCCTTAAAGTGGTATCCTGAATTGCATTTATCGTTTACTTAGCTAATTTCAAACTATAGATATTGGCCGACCGCGAGCCACCTTTCTTCGCCATCCAATTGGGGATGATGGCAAATTTCCTATATGCTAGTATTAATAGGTATTATTTTCTCTTTGAGTATATTAAGTCTTAGACCGGACCTAGGTACTCCTTGCCTGAGACCATCGTTATGGTGATGGCGCTTTGAAGCCTGCGCTTTAATATGTCTGGCATTATCGCTAAGGAGTTGGTGTCATATAGGAATCGATGGAAACCGACCTGGCGTAATAAAACGCGAGATGATTAGTGGCTGGACGCTAAGGTTGAGTATGAGGGGCTTGGTCTTTATAAGACCTTATAAGACTATAGGTTTGGCTGGTGGCTCCCGGGCAAGTTTGATTGGGACAATTGGCGTTTTAAAAGTGATGTTGGCGATTGACTGATTATGGGTAATGGCGTTCTCCAGCCTGATTATGGTTGCCAATGGAAAGTTATTAGGAAATCCGCGACGTCTACGTACGCATGTGACAGGCCAAGGTATGGGCTCAGCGCTACTCTGTCCGAGAGTTGCTAACCAATTGGTATATCTGGTTTGAATATTTATATAGCACTGTTATTGAGCTCTTCTAGTATGATGTCTGGTGTGTAGTTAAGAAAAGTCTTGGGTGGAAGACCGGCTTCGATCTTATTGATAAGGCGGCTGCCCGATTCTCCAAAAGTAATCCCCCATCATATTGTTATGACGTCTTTCAGAACTCCTTCCATGACTATTGCTGGAATATTAGCCATACTTGACCTTATCTCCTGGTGGGTAATAAGATCCGCTCTCTAGATGTGTGGGATCTTATCTGCGACCTCTTTGGATTTGATGTCCTTAATGGGCGATTTGAATAGCGAAAATGCCTTAAATCCACTCCTTATTGTATTGCTATTAGATGTAGTATCGAATTTGTAAGTGATGTGCTAGGACAAGCAGAGGCGTGTTGTTGGTTTGTAAAGCTTGGCCGCCTGCTCTTACTTACGCATTGGATCCTCCCCTGGCCTAATTCTACTGAGCTCATCTTGATTATGAAGGAGAGCTGTAGTAAATAAAACCTTAAGTGGCGGCTTATCTGGGCTTCCCTTGTTTACATTACTTCTGAACCTGCTGCGTCTATACAATCATCGTTCGACCGTACCTATGTGCTATATTGAGGATCAAGAGTGCTAAATTACGATTTGTGACAAACTTTGTCAACCCTTACATGTCATCAATGCTGAACGATTTGGGCTGTCTGGCTGGACACCAAACTCTGACCCTTCTGACTCCCGCTTCCATTGGGCCCCTAACGACCTTCTCCGATGTACCGGCCCTATCTTGTCTATTGAATTTTTTACTATTGGCCGAGCTATAGAGCCTTGTAGCAAGGGGAAGATTTACCCACTTGCTGAATGAGGTCAGCCGCCGGTGCTCCGCTTGGTAAATTGCATACGGAATTGTACACTTGAGGAGCTGGACTAGCTATTCAGCGACCTCATCGCAGCCGCACAATCAGAGGTATAATTGCAAGAACCTGAGAGCAACTCTGCTGCTCAACCCGTTTCAAACTTAGATATTGATATGATTTGCCTAGAACTAGACCAATACGGACTAGATTGGATTCTCAACCGGATAGGAAGCGGCAATTTGATGGAACCCACATTGGCTACAAGCGACATGACGAGCAAAGCTGCAAGCGATAGTGATACTCTCGACTCAAGTAGCATATGGAATCCACCCAGACGGCTGGGGCGCGCCCTGAGGCCCGGCTAGTTACGTGTATCCTCTATCAACTACGATGAACTAAGCGAGCTTGAAATAGACCTGGCTGGGATAGCATATATTAGGGGTCACTGTTGCCAATTCTTGAGAAGAGAGCGATGTCCGCCTGGGGTAACATATTGGCTGGGGTAGAGTGGGAAAAGCTGACGAAGATACGTAAATCCACACAGAATCGAATTCTAGACAAAGCTTGGACGCAGGCTCCGATGAGCACCCAGGCAATAGAAATGGTACAATAATTTCAATTCAGAGGTATCTAATAGCAGTTCGTTCTATGAAATCTTCTGCCAACTAAATAAACTTAAAAAAAAAAGAACAATTCTGGCATACTTTATACCTCAACCCTCGCTGAGCTCGGCGCTTGCAAAACGCGACCGGCAGCTATGAAGGAAGATGTGGGGAGAGAGGCGATCTTGGATTCCCGTTTGAAGTAGAAGTGAGCAAGTTGCGAGTCATATTCTCATCTTTGGCTATCTTTAGCTATGGAGGCAAAAAAGGATGATAATGGCTTTACAAAGAGGCATATTATCAGATATATTACCTCATCCCAAGACAACTAATCACCACATAAAGGTCTCTAGCCTGTAGCTGCGGGTCAAGGTCTTTAATGCCGATATATAAGCAACCGTGTTCAAGACGAAATATTTCCCTCGGAGCTCGCTCTTGATCTAGAGATCGTGATGGGAGTCCGTCATTGACAACTCATTTCCTAGAGCATAGTGTAGTGTTCCATGCGAGTAGTTGGGACCATACGCAAGCGCATTACTCTTGGCACTGGTAAACACGACAGGTTCGGTCTGTCGGAACCGTGTCTCAATCCTCGCTTCTGGAATAGTCTCCTCTGAAAAGCCCTCCTTTCCGATGCTATTGAATACCAAGACAAGCTTGTGCTCGGTAGAGGAGTCCTTGGGCGACGCGCAGGAGAACTCCCACTTCGCATTGACCCAGTAGTTGTCTATGAGACGGAGATGTCCCATTCCGCGACCCTTGTCGTCGATGGGGAGGGGCTGACCTACTACCCGCACGCCAGATGGGTCGCAGACCAGGTTAGATTCTTCGAGATCGATGCGCAAGATCTGAAAGGAAAGATTAGCTAACAAGTAATGATGGCAGTCAAAAGGCATGCTCACAGGGTGGTATATTTCGCCACCTTTGGTCTTAATCTCGAGGGGGAAGCTAACAGCGGGGCTATCTGAGGGCGGGATGCATCCTGGCCACAGGGCGGTTAACTAGACACTGCCTGAGAGCGTTATCGTTCCACCTACCTAGAGCTGCGCAAATGTTGAATGCAGAAGCGGACGATGCGAGCGCCGCCGCGCAGAGGGAGATGTTGAGAGGGCGCATTTTGGGGTAGCTGGGGCTATTGGCGATTGAGTGGTTGAATGTTTAAATGGCAATTTATTGCAGCTTTTTTCTTTTCTTTTGGAGATGAGGTTCTTGGGAGATTTTATCATCCTCACCCGTGGCATGCGCTGTAATTATAGCAGGTTTGGGACCTAGCTGTTGCCTGGCGCGAGTGCCCAAAAGACACGTTTGTGCTTCAGCAGGCCAGGATTCGTATTATTCGTATTGATCTCTCACCTTGGGATATTGCAGAATGGGGAAGCTAGCATGACATAAAACAATCAACTGTACTATGGTATAGTAACCAAACCTGGTAGATTGCGGCAGTGCAGACACTCATCACCAAGACTCATAATAAAAGAAGGCCGGGCGGGTATCGAGCGGTTCAGCGGCTGCTCCACCTTCGCCGGACTCACATTCAACAAAGGCCATTGGATTACAAACGAGAACATGGCTGTAAATTCATTTTGTGGCTAGCTATTTGCCCGTACTGGCCTAGTCCAACAAGCTTGGGAGGTGTCAGTCAGTTAGAACTGAACACGAAACAATACAGCACCTTCAGGGTCCCATATTCCCGTAATTCAAGCCGAGCTCCCCGCTGACCCAAGAAGTTTAGCTTGCAGATGAGGAAACGTGTTGGTATCCGCCATCACGCGACGTTGGGCCTCTCTTTTCTCACCCTTAGCGGCATAATAGGCGCACAATTTGGGCAATGTATGACACAGAAGGGCTTGAAGAGATCAGGACACAATTTGAGAATTGCATGTGCCACATAGGATAGGGGCAACTTCAAGGCATAGAAGGTCTTGATTTCTAGCTGTAGGAAAGGTCCTACAGCAGGCTAGTTATCTTCTGTGGATGGAGCTGTCTATAGGGGCTTGAGCCCTATAACGTCTCACTGAAGCTGTTACTATAGGCAGTGTTTCACTTACACAGGCCATAGCTGGCGCTGCCCTCACCGGTCCAGCAGGCCCGATGTGACCGCTATTTGACATCACACAATCAGTCTTGCCTGGTAGGTATTGTGATCAGCTTCGGCCTATTGAGTGATCTTGTTATAATCTGTCAAATCGTTAGGTTTCCGGTATAGTAATGTAAGGAACTCGGACAGCTTGCTAAGGCAATAATCCTAGACTACTTTTATCCTTCTCTATTAATAGTATGATTCTGACAATTCCCTTCTAGCAATGACTATATCTACCATTGGTTATCTATATAATAATTCCATAATATTACGTCCTAATTAGCCTCAGATCACATACATACAGCCCTATAAATTTCTCACTAATTAGCAATAGATTATAAATCTAAATTATAATCTAGAAATTAGATTATAATTTATTTTATAATTTAATACTATTAATTATAATTTTAAATTATAATTTAAAAATAGAAACCTAATAAAGTTTATTTAGATTTAGTTTTAAATCTTTAGAAATTATAATAATCTAACTTATTCCTTGTAAGGGATACTGGCTAGAGTGATATTAAGACTTAAGGGTAGGTTATCTTATGTCATTAGACTTTAACTTGCTGAGCGGTTAGGCACCGTTTGGCAAGCTATTATAACATTTAGGATTACCCGAAGTTTAACCGGGGCTTACCCCAGGATTCGCCGGGCGCTTGGCGAATGGTCGCTAAGCAGTTAGCATCTTCTTATAATTATCCCCCCCTTTCACAGGCCTGGTCCCTTAGGCCGTTGCTAATTTATTAATGCTGACTCATCCTTATTAGCACGTGACTAATTCAGCTCGGATTATGTACATAACCTAGCATTTGGTTTGCACCTTAGTCTTAGGCTATGTGACTAGCACAGACCACTAAGGCTAAACTATTTCTCCGCCAGCCTCGTGATAGCTTCTTTAATTCCTTATAACTTCATGAGCTATATTTTCAAGCTGCCTCTTCCTACGCTTCTATTATTTATTGTCGTGTGCCCTTAATCGTCGCCTCCCCCTATAAAAATATTGCGGTTTCCCTCTAAACCCGTCCTATTTCCATTGTCGGCAGTTTGGCCTCAAGAAACTCTTTTTGCTTTTGCTGGATTACTTAGTTACACGTCTTAACACATCTCGCCGCGTCTTGCCGCATCTCACCTAAGATGCTATTAATTTAATAGACAGTCCCTCCTTATTCTGTCATCATTACGTATTGTTAAAGAAGCCATCCCTAATTATTGCTAAGATATTAGCTAAGTCATGGATCTTAATAACCTCTTTTACTATAATTCCTCCTGGCGGATTATTATATGCAAAGAGTATAAAACTATACCGCAGACCAACCTTTCCCACTATATCTACCTATATTATAATTTATTACATCTTTATAACTTTATAACAATTAATTTATTTATAAAGACCTTCAAGCATTTATATTTACAATAAGATCCAGATGAGATCTATAAAGCAGTCTGATTATTGCCAATTACTATACCCATTTGGTTTCTTAATATATTCTATGATTGCATTAGTTATTAGCTCTGCACAGACAATAGGAGCCGCTATGCCTGCCGAGGTCGTATAGCTATTGAAGACCACCTCAGGAAGGTATATAATCAGTCGCCTCACAAGTCGGGTTGATGGTGCATTGGGTCGGTTGGTGGTATTGAGGGGTTAGTTTATGCTGGCTTGGTATGGAATTAGGTGTTGTGTCAAACTCTCTTTTGCAACTCCCGATGTTGTTATTTTATAGTTAATGAAGGGGGAGGCCATTATAAAGTGGGTATAATTAAAGCACTGCGTCCAGAGGATGAAGATACAAGTGGCAGGTCTATGCCCTCTTCATCTAGGCTTTAGGGTCTGATAGACCTTAAGCTAGCTAGGCAAGAAGGAGAAGAGGCTGTTAATATATCCCAAGAGGTGGACTCCACGAACCTTATATCTCCGGACGTAAGGCATCAGTCGCAGTGGCTCTAAATGACCGAATGGCCTCGTTTCCTAAAGCCCTATATATACGAATTGTGCCATGTTGCCACATTGATATGTTTGCCCGATTTGAGTAAACTGCATGCTCAACAGACAACCAACTCAGACGCTCTGCTTTGCATCCTTCTCAGCTCGCTTGAACATATTACAACCCGAGCCCGAGGCTCACTTAAGGAAGGAAGACTAAATATCTTTAACCAGCACCATCTCAACTCATTCATTATTGGTCGCTCATCGCAAAAGCCTATCCTTCACAATCTGAGAGAGGATACCTACAGAAAGTACGGGAGGGTTCTCCAACACTTGTTGTGCTATGTGTTTCGTCTTGCGTGGCAGAAAACGGGACCAAGATTGCACTACCGGCTTACCGATGGGCAGGAAATAGCGATGATGGAGGCGGTCCATACAGCATCAGAGCTAGACCAGAGCAGTGGCGATGGGCTCAGTCCGGATCAGACTGAAGACCTCATTAAGCGACTTGATGACAAGTGTCTTATGTTCATAGTCTCACTCCTAGACCACAAGCTGTACAGCGACATTTACGATAGCATTGTGGTGAGCTTCCTTGCAGCAATGGGTATCCGACCAGCTTCAACATCCAGCAGTGAGCAGAAATTATATGATGCTGTTGATTTTACTCCCAAATTATCGGCACTTATTAAGATGGGTCAACTCCTTATTGCTAAGAGGGCACTACTTGCAGTTAGGCTCGATGAAGTCGACTTCCCAGCTCAGGCTTTGGAGGACATGCAAGATCGGTTTATAACGAAGGACTCGAGGTCACCAATCAGCTGGTCGTTAAAGCTTCGTGCCTATAGTAAAGCTATTAAGGATAATACAACGAGTCTTGGTTACATCGACTGGTCAGATGACAATGAAAACCTGAGCTACAAGAAGATGCAGTTCTCCATAACAGGACTCCGACATCTTATTACCACAGAAGTTAAGGCTGCTCAAAGCCAGTTGGCTGACCTTCTCCTCATACCCCCTAATACTGAAAGGGAGGACATTATACCTAATATTAGCTTACGGTCATTGTTAGATGATCCATCTGAAAGTAGATCAGACTGGAACTTCACACATCATCCACAAAATGAAGTCCTCCATGGACATCAGAGATGGATTCTCAATCGAATACTCAAGGAAGAGTTTCTTCGAAATGACTTTTTTGAGAATGAAAAAATAGCAAAATGGAGACTGCAAGTTGTTGGTAGGTATCTATCTACTGTTAATACTTTTCTTGAGCGACTTCTCCTTCTTATTCACCTTACAGGGGGTCAGCCAGCACGTGGAACAGAGTTATTATGTATTCAGCACTCTAACTCAAGGGATAGGTCGGGCGGACGTCGCAATATCTTCATAGAAAATGGATTGGTGGGCTTTGTGACTTACTATCACAAAGGGTATAGTATTACTGGTACTACCAAGATCATACATCGATATCTACCTAGTGAGGTGGGGGAACTTCTAGTTTACTATATTTGGCTTGTGGTTCCATTCCTCGATCAGTTGTCTCGATTAGCAAAGATCTCAGGTTTCGGAAGAGGGATAACGCCATATCTATGGGGTGAATTTTGCATCCCGCCGATCTTCTTAGCCTGGGATAAGAAGGAGCCCACCACGTCATGCCCCAAGACAGCTGACAAGATCGCTCGAAGAGAGAAGAAGAAAAAGTCTCGGGCACTCAGGAGATTACAAGAAACTGCGAAGCCTAACATATCTAATAATTCATGGCCAAGCACACAATTGTCCGACATTTTATGCCGGGCATTCAAGCTTTCTCTTGGGACAGAGACGAGTATCCAGCTGTGGAGGCATGCGGCTATTGCTATTTCACGCCGACATCTGCAGCAGGCAAAGTTCAAGCGGGACTTTATTGAAGCAGTATCTTGGGCATGGAATGACGAGATGGCAGCGCACTCAACTAAATTAGCAGGTCTAACCTATGCACGAGGGCTTGAGGAGGCGCCTGGACATATTGCTGGAGCAAAGGCTGAATATCGACGTATTTGTCGTGAGTGGCATGGGTGGCTTGGATTTGGTAGATAATGTCAGTAATATATGTAAAAATAGTAGCTATTAAATTGTTAAGGGTAAACAGGCTACCAGTGATGCGGGTATGGGTAAATTTATACACTTTTTAACCCTACTAACCTTACCACCCTAATATCTTAACTTCATAACCCACTACCCTTTACTTATCATTAACCCCAATCCCAATCTTAGGGGCAGATGTTCATATACCTATTCCCTTCCTCTCTACTAGATTTACCCTTAGGTTTGGATATCTATATACCCTTCCTCTACCTCTCTTTATTAAATCTCATCCCTATATTTAGATGTCTATATACTCTTCTCTCTCTCTCTCTAATTTCCTTTATTAAGAAGTCCCTCTAACTTACCACACCCTACTAATTAAATAAACCAATATAATTAAATAAAGAATTTAAAAACCTATTATTTAATCTTTCTCTCCTTCTTTCCACCCCCCCCCTATAATATATTATTTTTCCTTTTTTTTTTACATTATTATCTCTCCTCTACCCTATAAAAATAATCATTTCCCTTTAAAATAAAATATTACCTAACCCACATTACTAATCTTCAATATAGTCTTATTTTAAAATAGTAATATATTTATTTATAACCCTCTATTATACCTCTAAACCAACCCTTAGCTATTATTAAACTTATTAAATTGAAAATAGACTTAAATGCCTTATTTAATAAATAAGAATAATTATTTAAAATCATTAGGCCACCTAAGCCTCCTTCTCTATCATTTACCAAAATTAAATTACTTCAAAAATAAGCCAAATTATATTATTTTACTATTACTAAACTGCCTATTAATATTATTAACTTTTCTTAATTATATAATATGTCTTTTTCAGATTTATAATATCTATTTTTGTTATTTATTTACGAATTTTCCAGCTGTAAAGGCTTGGATACCTATCATTCTTGGACCACAGCAGCTCCGGTTTTGGGCTGGTTGTGTTGTTTTGTTGTGTTGTTTTTAGCCATTTCCTCGCCTAAACAAATTGGAGGTTATGGTGGGGGGAGAAAAGGGTTTTTGTTGTATTGGAAAGAAAATCGACATTTGAGCCGATTGGTCGCCGAACACCCGGCTTTTTCGTCCTTGAAGGCATCACGGCAAGCCAACAGCAAGGAAACCATTTGATCAAACGGTTGCCCTTATGCACTTCTTAGCTGCACCTGCGAACCTAGATATTGAGGTTATTGGGGCGTGAGTGTTGTGAAAGAAGAAGAGCAAGTTCTTGAGGACGATTTCTCAAGCATCAGAAGTGCGGCCGACAGATTACCAGAAATCCTTCCAAGAGGCAGCTGACCATTTGATCAAATGGTCTATTAGCTTCTTAGGGATTCTCAAGGCCAGCTACGTCTTTGGTGCTTACACAAGGGAAGTGGTGGCGAAAAAAGCAAAGAGAGCCGATCACGAGTGTGAAAGGCAGGGGTTGGAGACGGCATTATGGAAGTGGCTTGCGAATAGTGGCTACCGTAATACCTAGGATTCTTCTTCCACCACGATCCCAGGGGAAAGCATCCGATCGAAAGGTTCCTTTGCTCTTCTACTGCCTTCTAGATCAACATATAGCTGAAAAGCTTGTGTGGAGTCAAAAACATGAGGAAGATAGTGGTGTCTATGTGTGTACAGATAGCACAGACTGATGTGCATATATCCTCAAGTAGCTAAGGATATTGTATGAAGTAATAATGGGTCTCGCCCAACTAGTTATTAGAATGTATATAGCCAATACATCTCGTCGTAGATCGATCGCTAAAATACCTTATGTGCGATCTCGCGATGCATCCCCAAGCTTCAAGCAGTCTGCTAAGAGAGCTTGAGTGTGCAGAAAGTCTTCCAAACCATTCGATTAAATGCTTAGGATTGAGATTGATGAAAATTTGAAGTTATTGTTGATTGTGTTAATCCTTTTGTGGTTGCTCACCAAGGACAATATAGTGACGATATTTGCAATAGGACTCGCGGCGTGGGTGAAGTATAAAGACCAAGAGACTCATCGATAAGAATAGGAAGAAGAAGGACAAATAACAGCTTAATTTTCAGAAGACCTTAGAAAGACAATCTCTTTATCTTCTGTTGTGTTTTCTCCTTCTTTTTAGCTCTCCAGCTCTTAGAGTCCTTTATCTTAAGCTCTTCTTACAATATCTCGACCTTCTACTAAGTGTTAACCATCCAATCAAATCATTATGGGAGATATTATTTAGTCTGATCTGACTGACATCTCTGAAGTCAGAGATAATGAAAGCACCCATAGGAAATTGGTCACATTTGACGATCTGTCCTTGCTCCTTAAAGGGATCTTGAAAGGCAATATTGGCAGGCGTCCTTCGCCTACTATTGGTCTCTTAAGCAAGTTTGACGGCACCGATGTCACCCGCTTCCTCAGACGATACGATCATTATATAGAAGATGGAGATGTCTTTAAGGAAAAACGCTATGAAGTCTTTGAAGACTATATAGAGGGATCCATTAGAGAAGAAGTTAGACGCATTACTGAAGGACTTGATTGGGAGACTGCTTAAGCAAGACTGAAGCAGACTTTCATGATCTATGACACTAAGCAGATCTAATCCTATGGAGACCAGCTTTGCATTATGAATATGGACCGATTTGAGCTCGACTATGCCAAGATCGTGCATTGGTTGGCCAACTATATATATGTTTGCAAGAAGGTTGATCCAATCGGATGGAGAGGATCTGTTTTAAACGCCAAAGCTATCTTTAAGGCTATGCTAATGATGATCTAAGAGACCTTGCTGTATGAGAATCTGGGGTTAACTCCCAACCAACTGTGTGAGAAAGGATATGAATCCCTTCATAATATAGTCAGTAGCTTTGTTTATAGATGAATGCTATTGTATATACAATCTTGTGGAACGCTTGGTGTTCCAGATTATATTAGGAAGGAAAGTTCTTATATAACATTCCAACTAAGCACCCTTATTATCCCAAAGAGATAGACTTCTCCAGCTCCTTAGTCAATTTTGAAAAAGGAAAAGCCTGTTAAATTGGATAATGCTTAAAGAATTGATGATTTGATTAAGGGATTTAAAGAAATGAAGATTAACGCCCTCCAGCATGAGGAGAAAACTACAGGAATTTTGAAAGCTCTATTGGATAGGATGGAAGCTAAGACGCAGTCTTCCTTCTATACCCAGTCCAATTCATTTGATTAGATGAGATAGCTTGATGATATTTATATTAACGCAGTTGGTGGCTTTAGCTATAACTGTTGGTATTGTGGCAAGCCAGGGCATAGACCCAACATTTGCTATAAGCTTAGGGATGACCAAACCGATGGTTATAGTGATTATGATTTTGGTAGCCAGTTTGTTTAATATGGAAGACAGGAGACTATTCTCCCGCCTTCCCTTATTTATCGATTTTAGAAGATAAGTTGTATTTGAAGACTTTTGGTGTTTTGGGCTGAGAGATTTCCTAGTTCTTTGGCTTGTATTATAGCCAAAAGGATGAAGGAAAGGAAATCAGCTATTGGATCTTGGGAAGCTACCCAGGAAGAAAGAGCTTATATTGATGAGTTTCTTAAAAGGAACCCAAGTTCTCCTCATAAGTTGAGACCCATAGTTGGATTTGAGGAAAAGAGAACACCTCTCCCAAGGGATAACCCAATAACTGAAGAAGTTATTAATATAAATATTATTATTATCAATAACCCAAATGAAGAGGAAAAACCATTTAATTAGATAATTAGCACTAACCACATTATGGTGAACGCCTCCAAAGACCAGGATATATTGATGGGTGGTACTAAGGGGAGCTATGTAGCGGAGAAGAACCCTTCTTGACGATCTATGAGGAGTGACGACACTCAGACTTAAGGAAAAGCGACTATTTCTGATGGTGAAGAATAGGGTCAGGAGCTTATCCTTAAGCTGACCAAAGAGTTCCTCCAGAAGAAGTTTGGGGTGATTGGCGAAGACCTTTGCCATCTGAACCCTAAGCTTGGAAGATATCTAGCCAACGGTCTTTCTGATGTAGTTGAGGGAGTTAGTAATAAGAGATAGATCGACCCGGACCTAGAAGTAGGACGAAAGAGAAAGCATGCCCGGATTAACACAGTTGCTCTTGAAGTCCCGACTTTAAATAATGACTACTATAATGACCTATTACGGTTGAGTGGTCTCTGCAATGTCGTAACTTTTGGAGAAGCTGCAGAATGCACTCTTAAAAAGAAGGATGAAGTTCTTGGCTTTAGTGATTACCTTATCACTGCAGAAGGTAATGTCGAACTTATTAAAGGAAATGGACAATTAGTGGACTTAAAACCATCTAATTAAATAATTGTGGCCACTACTGTAGGAGCTATGGTTGTGCCGGATGGAAAAGTTCTTTCCTACTGTCAAGAGCTGCCGAGGATCCAGGTCAGACTGAATGATCCAGAAGGACCAACTCTCTAAGCGCTTATTAATATAGGGTCAGAAGGGAACATCATTTCTAAAGCTCTTCTGAAGAAATGTGGTATATCTTACTCTCCTGCCGATGCTAGTACCATGACTTACTCCAATAATTGGGTGCAGATGCTTGGGGAGGTAGAAGTGAGATTGTTTCTTGGAAATATTTGGATCTCTCAGAGGATATATATGGCTCCTGCTGGCCAAATCCTTATAGAGTTTATTTTGGGGATGCCTATTGTTAGATCGACAAGGGTATCTTTTGATTATATGACCAGGAATAGAATAATGCTGCTTAGGTGCCAATTGGGTACTGTGAGAATCATTACTCCAGCTGCTGGGAATATTCGCTAGGAAATGCCTGAGATGGGTTAAGTTGAACCTAAATGCTCGCATCTTAAGGTCAATTCTGTTATTATATTATCTGAGGAACCTAATTTATTGGGGTTATTGGAATATAATGATGAGGTGCATTTGATCGCACCTTTGGATGAGGAAGAAGGCATGGGGCTCTTGAGATAAGTGGCTGAATATTATGTTAAGGAATATAGGGTGGCTCTTGATGAGGCATAAAGAGAAAGAGCTGCCCTGAAGAAACGACCGAAGTTGGGTAGGAAGGTTGTTAATGTGTATATTATGTATAAGAAGAAAGGAGTTAAGATTTACCCTAGGGATGATGTTCCATCGGATGGTTCTATCCCTAAAGGAGATCCCTTTTGGAGAGATAAAAAGTGGAAGGAAGTTTAAGGACTTCTTTAGGAAGATTCTAACTATTCTAACCATATTACGCCTAAGTTTTCGATTATTGAGAGAGGATTAAGGATTTATGGTAAGAGGTTGAAAGGGCTATCCGATTAAGTGGAAGGAACACTCTTTGAGGAAGAGAAAAAGATCTATCTTTAGATTCTTTATAATAGAGAGGTAGCTTTATTTTGGGAATTTGAGGAATGTGGGATGCTTGACCCGATAGTTGCTCTATTATAAGTTATTTGAGTTATTAAGTATAAAGTGTGGCAAGTAGGAAGCATTCCTCTTCCACAGGGACTGCTGGAACTAGCTACTAAGATTCTGAGATCACAGATGGAGAAGAAAAGACTGGAGGAAGGCCATACTTCCTATAGGAACCTGTGGTTCCTAGTGGCTAAGAAGAATGGAGACTATCGACTGATTAATTTAGCAACTCAATATAACTAGCATACTATTAGGGATATATTAAGTTCTATAGGAGCTGATGAATTTTCAGCTGACTTTGCGATATATTCCCTTATATCTCTTTTGGACTTCTACTCAAAATACGATCAAGTCCCCCTAGATGAGAAGAGTAGAGATTTGACCACATTTAACACTCCAATTGGCCTCCTCAGAATGTGCACCCTGCCTCAAGGGGCGACTAACTTAGTGGCCTAGTTTATTAGGATTATTACCAAAATCCTATTTAAATTAATCCCTGATGTTTGCTGACCTTTTGTGGATAATATTGCTATTAAGGGACCGAAGACAATCTATAATAATGATGAAATTATGCTGGGAGTCCGCCGATATGTCCTTAAATACTTAATCAATATTGATAAGGTTTTGGTTAATATAGAGCTTTCTGATTGCACAATCTCTAGAGCCAAGTCAAAATTCTATTAGCAATCTGCTATTATCATTGGATATCTATGTGGCATACATGGCAGGTCTCCAGAGGAAGGCAAGATCCTAAAGATCCAGGATTGGAAGCTCTACACTGATGTCTCTGAGGTATGGGCTTTTCTTGGTCTCATGGGATATTATAGGCAATGGATTAAATCCTTTGCCTGGTTGGCTAGTGCTCTAACCATCCTCCTAAGGAAAGGATAGAATTGGAAGTGGGAAAAAGAGCAACAAGATATAATGGATACTCTTAAGGCTTATATTATGAAACCTCCTATTCTCATTACCCTAGATTGTTTAGAAGGGTATGAACCTATTATCTTGATGGTTGATGTTAGCAATAGAGGATGGGGGTGTGGTCTTATGTAGCTACATAAGGGGAAAAGACATCCTGTTTGATTTGAGTTAGGCGTCTGGATCAAGGCAGAGATAAACTACAATCCGATAAAGAAGAAGTGCAGAGCGGTCTTATATACACTTAGAAGACTTAGAGGATTCCTTTATAATGTTTATTTCATCTTGGAAACTAACTCCCTAATCTTAGCACACCAACTAAAAGGGAAAGCAAATGATATTCCAGGCGCCCTTATCATTAGGTGGCTTAGCTATATTATGCTTTTTGATTTCACTATTGTTTATATACCCAAAAAGAAGAACCCTATGGCCGATACCTTATTATGAAAAAGCAAAGGACCATTTAATTAAATAGATGCAGAAGGTGAGGGAGATATGGATGACTTCATTAATACACAATTGAATATGATCACCCTCAACAATGCTGTCTCCATGAAGCCGCTGCTGCGCTCAGGATATTCAGGAACCTCAATATCAATTGCCCATTTCCTTTAGACACAGGAGGTGCCCAATGACCTAAATAACCATCAAGCAAGTAGATTTAGGAAGATGGCCCTTAAATATTTGGTTTAAGACTCTTAGCTGTGGAGGCATTAGGCAAATCTAGTTGCCGAACCTGCTTTTGTTATAGATAATTCTAAAGCCAGAAAGAAGATTGTCAGATTGGTTCATGAAGATAGTGGTCATAAGGGACGAGAGGTTACCTACATCCTTATTAATAAACAATACTATTGGAAAGGATTGTGGAATGATATTAAGGAAGCTATTATAGCTTATACCGTCTGCCAAAAGCACGCCCCCTGGAGACCAAAAGAAATGGCTATCCTAATTGCTCCTATACTTCCTATAAAAAAAGTTCACTTTAATGCTTAATATCTTCCAAATGATCGAAAGATAAAGTATCTTATAGAGGCAAGATGTGATTTTATTGGCTATTTAGAAGCTCGACCTTTTGCTGCCTTAAACTATAAGAATATAAAGGATTTTGTTCTTTTTGTGGTATTTTGATATGGAGTTATTGTTATTGCTATTCTAGATAATGGAAGAGAGAACCAGAAAGACCTAAAGTAAGTCCTAGAAGATATAGGCATTGCTATCACCTTTATATCACCTTATAACCCAAAGTCAAATGGTTTTATAGAGTCTGGACATCAGTCTCTTATTAATTTCTTTAAGAAGTACCCTGACGGGCCTGGAATAAGGTGGTCTAGCAAGCTTGAGAGAGCTTTGTTGGCAGATAGAGCATCTATTAGAGCTTCTTACAGTTATTTTCCATTCTTTTTAATATATGGTTGGGAGCCTATTTTACCTTTGGAAGTCAATCTTCCTACCTGGAGACTTATAGACTGGGATTCTATTAGAACTCATGACGATCTATTGGAGGCACAACTTAGGATTCTAGAACGCAAGGATGATAATCTAGAGGAAGTAAGGATCAAAATCATAGAATTCAGAAAGGCTCTCTTAGAGAGGATTGATAATACAAACACTTATAGACTCTGACTTTATCCCCTTTAGCTAGAAGACCTCGTCTTGAAATTTGACCATTAGAAACTGATCGATCTATTAAGGAATACCAAAATAAAACCAAAATAGATTGGTCTATACTGGATTCTAGCTAGAGTTTATAATAGCTCAATATTTAAGTTGGAAACACTTAATGGAATTGCTCTCTTCGGAATTATATATAGTGACTATCTTAAGAAATTCATTAAGGATGACTCTAGATGGTGAATTAATGAACTAATTATAAAGCTGATTGCCCAAAGATATAGAGGATTATTTAATTAAATGGTCTCTTACTTCTCTAAGCGCCAATTTCAAAAACCCACAATTAATAATAATGAAAAAGAGGAAAACCACTAAGACTCCAGGACACATTCTGGTAAACCATTGGAGACTCCAAAGAAACTTAAAATCAGACTATTGTATATCCTAGAGGAATTTAGAGCATAGTATAGAGCAATTCCAATTACTTAAAGTTATTTTATAATAATAACCACTTAGCTTTCTTTTGGTTATTGTTAGGGGAGGGTTTTGATATAAATAAGGGAAAACCCCAACCCTATTTAGAAAATTTTTAAAGAATTGAAAAGAATACTTAAGAATCTTAAAGAATATATAAGAATATCTTAAAATGAGTAAAAAGTTTGCTAAAATCTAGAAAAATGGCCCGAAAATTAAGGAGTGTTGAATAAGGAGGCGACCGCCTTACTATTATTACATTAAGCATTCCACATAAATGATAACCACAAAAGAAGAAGAACTGACTTAATTTTTAAAATAAGGACCATTTAATTAAATATTATCACTACCCCTATCTCCGCCTTGCGATCAAATGCCAATATAAGCTGCGAAAAGACTGCCCTAATTGCCACTATCTAGGCAGATTGCACTTAAGGAAATACAAATCCACAAGCCACCTCCTTATTGCATACCAATAGTGCTCATTTAAAAGCTAATTGTTTTAACCATTTATTACCCTTAAAGGATAGAAGCTTATAAGTAATTTAAAGAGCTAATTTAGGGTGAAGGACATCAGAAGGAATATCTTTATCTAAAATATAAGTAGAGTGATGACCAACAAGAGGACGATTTCGAGGACCAAATTCTCAAGGACTAGCAGATTGATATTCCGGAAAGATGATCTAATTGCATTTAGTGTATCCATGCTAGATGCAGTTGGAGCACTTATTGTTTATAAACCTAGGAAGAGAACAATAAATAGTAAAGGGAGCTAGGATATGCTCTTAATTAATTATGATTATAGTGGTGTATAATTGGATGCATTTAGAATAGCAGATTGGATTAGATTGACCAAAAAAAGAAACCAGAAGAGCTT
Source organism: Mariannaea sp. PMI_226 (assembly GCA_024336345.1). NCBI lineage: Eukaryota > Fungi > Ascomycota > Sordariomycetes > Hypocreales > Nectriaceae > Mariannaea > Mariannaea sp. PMI_226. Next base: position 1,969,288 of record JANFOG010000009.1, read on the forward strand.
TGAGATATTCTGGATAGGAAGAAAGGCAAGAGAAAAATTAACCGGCTGGGTGGGCATGTTCTGCAGCAATGTAGATAGAGCTCAGCTTTATCCTATTTAGTATGATGAGACCATTGGTAAGGACCCGATCTAGCTTGCTAATCAATTGGAAGAATTGCATAATAGTGGATTTAGGAGGCGCGTTTTTGGGCCCTTGACGAAAGGCAAGCTTAATATATATCGGTCAACTAAGGCGATTAAGGGTGAGGTAGCTATAAATCTAGATTTCGAGACTCTTATGGATCTAAATACTATTTGATTAGATGGTTCCACTTATGATGAGGTATGGGGAGGCAACTTACCAGCTTTTGCTAAGGACTTTCAATAAAGTTCTAAGGAGAAATGTGGTATCCATTATGGTTGTTCCATAATAAAAAGGTCTTATATATTAGATCATTAGTATGTAGAGTGGACTTAGCCTTAAGATAAATATTAAGGAGATTTTTTTAAAATTATAATAATAAAAAAGCCCGAAATGAGTCAAACTTCCCAAAGATGTCAGCTTCAGACAAGGGCATAGATTGAGACCTCTCTATAATAATGCCTAATAGGAGGAAGCAAAAGAAATGATATTAAAAGGGAGAAGAAGAGGCAAGAAAAGAATAAGGAAGAAGAGAAAGGCAGCTCCAAAGGCATCCAATATAAGGGATTAGGGGCACAAACTATAGTTAGGATAACCACTATAAATCACGGTCGAAGGCGAGCAAACTGATCACAAAGAATATCAAACAACTCCTTATCACTCACTTATTTCTATATAAGCAAATTACCCCTCACGAGGATATTTTAAGATCCAGTTTGCTAGAGTGTTTTCCTCTTTGATTTACCCTAATTATATATCGCAAATCGCGCTCTACTCATCTTCCTTAGCCGACAAAACAATCCTTAAGCAGCAAACCATTTAATCAAATAGCTAGCTACCCAAGCATTTAGTTTTCTTTTTCTCTTCCCCTTTTAAAATCTTGCTCTTATACTTATAATTATTAATCCCTCTAGCATACCACCTATCTTCATTGCCCCACCTATTTAGTTCTTCTTCCATTATTTTAAACATAATATCTTTATTACAAGCGATATTATAAATTACTTATTGGTTCTTTGTGAAGGTGGATTCAATCAAATTCATTTAAATATGTATTTATGGAGAAGGGGGAGGTAAGAGTTTTCTAACTGCAAATGAGGATATTATTACTATAGACCTCAGAGGGATTTATAAATACTAACTTGCTCAGTTCTAAGCTCGAATAGATTGGTCTTATTGGGCTAATAATAACAAAATCCATCTTTCTATTAATACTAAAGGAGATATCTCTTTTGCCTTGCGCTATATTAAATCTCGAGCTCCTTTTTAAAATGGGATCATTAATTGGAAGGATTGGAAAGCATATTGTAACGATCTCTGGCAGATGTTCCAAGAACTTCAAGATGGCGGATGGGCGATGAATTTTCAGCTCACATCTTTCCTCATTATGACCATATATAGTATTGACAATATTATTATTATTGATCAAGATGTAATATATATCAAATCTTCTAAGGTGATTAAAAATACCAAAGGGATTGCCAAAAGGAATTAATCAAATGCTTTACTCCCTTTAAGCTATAAAATCACTATTTATAATAACCTCACCTTCGGATATCCATCTCTTGCTGCCCTAAAAGCTAAGATGTTCAATAAGTGTCTGTTTACTAGCTATATCAATTTTGATTAGAACTACTGGACCTACTTTATATTTAATAGAAAGCTTGCACACCTATATTTTTATAACATCTTGAGAGACGGGAGGGAGAGATGAGCCAAGACTACTTGCCTAGTTTTCCGAGAGTTCCTCACAAAAGCTAGTCTGCCATTTGACTTTAGCTTCCTGGGCATGCCAGTTATACCCCAGACTGACGGTTGGAGCTGTGGTTATCTTTATGCCTTTATCTTGAGCTAGCATTTGTATTGTCTTATTGGTCTAAGTTATCTATAGCTACTCTAAGCTATTAGCTTGCAATTCCTATAAATAGATAATAATGTTGAGCCAGTCTTTGGCACTCCTGAGATATATCTTTAAGACTGGACCTTGGCCCCTTGGAAGGCAGCCGGGCAAGCTATAAGACCTATAATAAAATGTATTCATATTCTTATCCTGATGGTCATTCTTAATGAACTTAGCATCTAAGACCAAACCTTCCTTATTGATAGAATTGAGATTAAGTTATGCTAGTATTAGACTATTAGGTATACTCCTTGGAGCGGGAATAATTCGATCAAAAGGTCTGAGCTATATATTGACCTTAGGGGATTCCAATATCTTGAGTGGGAAAGTAGAGGTGCCACAAAAAGTTATTATATTAATAGGATCATTTTAAGAACTAAGCTAAATAATTATTCTTGAGTTTGACATTCTTGGCCAGTTGTTAATATCCAATTCCCTTAGGTCTTAAGGGAAGTTATTGATAGGTGGACTGGCGAGGGGTTTAGGACTGATAATGGTTTTACTCCCTTGCTCTCCTTGGTTTAGCTGAGCATCTTTATTAATGTTAGCCCAGGATTTGTCCGTTAGACTTAGGTCAACCAGCTTAGAGACAGTCTGTTCAACCCAGAAGTTGGTATGGAAGATGGTCCACCTAGGTCTCCCAGAAGCTGGGGACAGTTTGTAAGATTCTTAGCCAGTGAATTGATGGGCAAGGAAGCTAGTGACGCCAATGTCCAGCGAATCTTTGAGCAATCTGGTCTGACCACAATGCAAGTGGCTTCACCTATTGTCATAAATACTAGCAGTGATGATGTTGAAGTTGATGAGGATATTGAGAGTGTCTTCTACCTTAACATCTCTCTAATGGAAGGGATGTAGGAGCTTTGAGGCGCTATGCTGGTCGAAATGAATAATGACAGGATCATCCGACATTGTAAAAGAGCCGATCAATTCCCTCCCAAACATGCTTCTGCTGTTATGACTAGTGAAGTTGCTGATAGATTGCGGCTCCCTATTATTCCTGATAGAGTCATGCAGTACAGCCCGTCTACTAGCACCTATGTGTCTTATATCCCGAATGGTATGGTGAGTATAGATTAGTGGAGGGAGATTTATAGCAAGATAGATAGGGCTTTTGGCAAAGGAAAGACTGTGGAGGACCAAAAGTCTAAAAGGAAATAGCGATGGTTGGCAAGAGAAGCTCGTAGGGAGTAGTGGAAGCTTGTGGGTTTGGAGGAGGATATCTTGATGACGGGGAGGTGTTTTCTTATTCTGTTTGATGGAAGCATTTGATCAGATGGTCTACTATTGGGGAGGTATATGATAGCTGGGGAGGCTTCTTTTCTATTGTTTTAGTTATACGATACCTGCGTACTTGAGGGCAAGTGTGGTGTCGCATGGGGAGGCGTGTGTTGAGGTCACGTGACCTTCCTGTTTAGGAAATTGGGTGGAGGATTTTAATTGGTCAGGATAGATACATACTTCCGGAGGTGGATATAAAAACCCGGATGTCCACATCTTTTGATAGACATGAACTTCAGCATCGTCAATTCACATTATTTTTGGGCCAATTGGGTTTAGTTCTTTTGTAAAGCATTTGATCAGATGCTCCTGATCATAATGTCTTTTTTAGATTTGTGATATCTATTTTTGTTATTTATTTACGAATTTTCCAGCCGTAAAGGCTTGGACACCTATCATTCTTGGACCACAGCAGCTCCGGTTTTGGGCTGGTTGTGTTGTTTTGTTGTGTTGTTTTCAGCCATTTCCTCGCCCAAACAAAATATAATATTAAAGTTTATTATATTTTTATAAAATATAAAGCTATACCTTTATATTATTTATAGTAATGCTAAATACAGCATTATTAATTATATAAACTTTATTACTCTTATAGGAGGTTAGCTAATGGTTAAGGTATTTAGCAATAGTAATATAAAATGTAGTGCCCCTAAGATATTAATTGGTTATAACCTATAAGCTACTAGCTTTAAATGGGCCTTCTCCTTTGAATTTAATAATAAAAAATAGGTAAAGTAAGTGCTAGGTATTAGCCATTATTTTATTTTTATAGAGAATAGTTAGGCTTATTGCTTAAAGAAGGCACCCTATTAATTATATTTATAGAGTATATCTAGTATAAATATACTAACTTTATATTTAGATTTAGTGTTCGGAATGGTATATTAGGCTATTAACTATTAGTTACTATAATCTAAAATATCTTTAGAATGGGCCTTGGGAAATATCTTATTTCTAAAGTAATCTTCAATCTTTAATTCCTTAGCACCTATCTAAAGATTATTTAAATCCTTATTTTGCTATACTTCTTTAGTTAAGGGCTTAGGTAAGTCTCAATCCCTATTTATATATTTAATAAGATCTATAATTTAAATTAGGAACTCCTTTTATAGTAGGTGTATGTGGATATTATTAGCTATTAAGTTTATATATTAATAGTTAAGATCCTTAATTAGGCTTCTTATAGCTCATAAGGAGCTTAATAAAGTTACTAATGTACTATATATATTTTCTTATAATATATTTAATAAAGGCATTAGTGGCATTATGAACCCATTGGAATCCTGTCTATACCCTATCTAAGGTGCTAACTTTATAAATTGCCTTAAGATAGGTTTATTAATTAGTTAATTAAGGCAGCTGTCCGACCGGCAGTATATATATTGGTTAGACTCAATTGATTTAAATTATTTAAAAATAAAGCTATTTAAATGAGGATATGATTTAAAGTTATTAATAAAGTTCTTTAGAAAGGAGATATGGGGAGTATTTAGCTTTAGATAATAAATAAAGCTTGCTTACTAAAATATTAGCAATTGATATTTAAATGTTTATATAATTATACTTTATCTTTAAATTAGGGTCCTTTACCTTCCTTAACTCTAGCTAAATAGAGTCTCTTTATAACTTATTAATTAGCCTTAAGTTTCCTTTTCCTTAACTTTAGTATACCTAAAATAATTGCTTCTATTAGAGAAAACACACTTAGGTTTTATAGATTTATTTAATAAGAAATTAATATATTTTCTTAAAATAGTATTATTAATAATATACCTACTTCTTTTTTAATAGAATTAAATAATTTATTTAATAAATATTTAAATAATCTTATTAAAGGGCGCAAGCTAGCCTTATAAATCCTATTCTTTATAATAAAATAGTCCCAAGAGTGTTTATAAGAAATGGATAATAATATTAAATTTAATTATTAGAAAGGCTAGCTTAGAGTGGGGTTGAGCATAAAAGTCAGGCAGGTGGCAGGCGCTTAAGGATAATTAGCTATAAAAAGTTAATAAGCCCCACTTAGTGGTTGGTATATGTAATGGAGAGCAGCTATTATAGGTGGCTAATACTATTATTGGCTGCTATAATTGAGGTTATGCTATATCTATGTAAATAATATAACATTAGACACTATTAGTAGTTTTAGCAATTTCTATATCTATTAAACACACTTTAGGCTAAATGTGGAAAATTGTAGACAGGTATAGCATGATCTAGTATTTTTATAGAATATCTATAAATCTAAATTATTATTTTAAATAAGCTATTTATAAAAAAAAAAAAGTCTTAGATAAAGCTTATCTTTAAGTTTAGGTAAAAAATAAAGATATAGTATAATTATATTATAGGTTAAAAAAGCAAATAGCTTACCTACCTAATATACCCTATGCATCTTTATAATAAAGCGCAATGCATTCTATTATAGCTAACTAATAAGAAATAGATAAAGCGCATCCTTCATTAGAGCTAATAATTAATACCTGCAAGGATGTCTAGCTCACTTATGTCTCTCCTCTTAAATATTATTAAACACTTTTATATATTATTTAATTAATGGCAATATGGCTTTATTAGAGGAAATAATAATATTATTAGTATAGATTATTATTATAAGTAATATTAAGTTTTATTAATTGATTGGGTGGTTGGGTAACTCTATTGCTAATTGATAAGCCTTTAGGTTATATAGATATAAATTCATTTAGCATTTCTAACTTTTTTATAAGATATAATATATAAAAGCATACAATATTATCTAGATAATAAGGATATATAATAAAATTATATTCTTTTTCTTATTTTGATATATTTATATACACTAACCCTTATTATTTAGTAGTCTAATCTCTCCATTAGTGGCTAATGCCGCCGCCTTTTGGCTATTGTAGAATATAAATGAATAAGCCTAAACTTAAGATAATCTGGTTTTATTAGATTTATTTACTAATGATGTCCTTTTTTCTATTCTAGTGTGTAAATGAACCTAATTGAGTTTAATCTTTCTTTTTATTAATATGATTATTAATTATTACTATTATAGGTAGTGGAGAATGAAAACCGCAATGCAATAGAGCTACTGTTCGGCCGGATTTCTCTAGTAACAATTCTTATATGCCACTTAAGTCTTCTAGTAGATCCTGCCTTCTAAGCTTTATATTCCCTACCCTAATTAGCACAAACTTGTATATAATAAAATAGCCTATTAATTATATTTAGATAAATATATTTAATTCTATAAACTAAGGCCATTGGAAGAATAAAGAAGCTAGAGGTATAATAATAATAATAAGATTAAATTAAGTATAAGGATATTAGATTGGGGTTTATTTAAGTTTTTATTAATAATCTTAAGTTAATGCTTAATTAATATTATTATAAGAAGGAAGAGTTTATCTTTATTGCTACTTATAAGTGCCTCTAGTGTGTATATTATATTATAAAGAAGGCATCTATAGCTTGTTGCTAAATTAATCTTCTGGGAAGCGTTTTTCTAAATATTCTTCCATTTAGTATATTAAATTAATTTTATATATTATTATTAAATAACTCCTGCTTATAGTCTAAGCGCTAATTAGAGCTATTATAAGGCCTAATTGGCCTGTGATGGTTATATGGCATATTTGCTTAAGAAAGCTATTAGCCGAGCTGGGGATGCTTTACGCATAATAGTCATATTGCGTTATGTCACGCTATATTGCGTTTAGGCTTTCAATTATGCGCCCCTATAATGTGGAAGAGCTAGCCAATATGAAGCCTAGATGGACTGCACCTGCATCAGAGCTGTCCACCATGAAATGCAAAGATGCCTGGCTCACCCACCGGGAGAGCCAAGGCCGGCGGAGCTCACCCGGCTCACCCGGATCGCGCGATTGGCCGGAGCTGTGGAGCCAAATGCGGATTTTCCATTGAGTCCCAGATGGCAGGAGAGAGAGTCGACCCACTGAAGCCTGACACCACAGATCTCTGGTAGACTTAGCCCTCCACAACTGGAGTGTGTGGTATCCCGACGTATTGAAGAAGGGTTGATTGATTTATTGATTTATTCCTACGGTAGACAAGGCCCTGCGACCAGCTGGGGCGGTCTCGGCAAATGCCCGGCCTGCCCCTCTTCACTTGTTGAAAAAAACAGCGGCCATCTGTCCCCAGAAAATCTCTCCCTTAGCACTATAACCTCTACATTAACTTTGGCTGGTTGAAGAGGGGACGCCATCTTATGTCGCTTCCGGGATACCCGACTGGCAAATCAGGAAGGAGATCCTTAACTCTGCATGCACGGCCTACCTACATTTACTCCGAATCCATGATCGAAGAAGACCTTAACAAGGTTGGCGTGTGTTCGCCCTGACACGACCTAACGGTGCCAGTGCCTCCGGCCAGCTAGTCCAGGTGAGGAGAAAGGGTAGTATTTGCTTGGACCTCTTCTCATGTAAGAGAGCAATTCTTAAGTCTCAGGGTTCCCCGACTGTTTCGCTGATCAACGCATCTCCGAACACTTAGTTTGTGGGGGAAAAAAAAAGGTCTTGTAGGAGTCAGGGACCAGATCGCTCCACCCTTCTTTTATCCGTGCCTATTTGCAGTCTCTCGAACTCTTACTTGAGCAATCTCATGTTTGGTATGCTGAGGCAATATCAAGGTTCCGCCACCTTAGGACAGAGGCTAATCGTAAAACAACTTCCAGAACAGATCCAGTAGGATTCCCAGCTCAACCTCGAAACACAAACGCGAGAGGCTGTCAGAACTTGTAAATCTTCATTATCGCCCGCATTACAAGGCCAGCTCTCTTATTGCTGTGTCAGCATGCACGGCTCAGTCGATAGCTATGTGAACAGGAGCACTTAGAAAGTACTGAATTTTCTTCTTACAATCAACTACATAGACAAGAAAGACAATCCCAACATCCCTCCCACCATCATTAGGAAAACTTTCTCCACTAAGGCTGAAATAGCCCGAGGTCCCAAGCCACCCGAGCGATATTATATCGCATAAGTATTTGAGAACTGCTCCATTGTTCAGCTTCTGAGCGATCGCGATCATGCAGGAATTAGCTAGCTATGTCAGAGAGGCTAGCATCTACAAGTTTTCTTGCTTCGCATCTCCAGGTTGATCCCGAACCTGAGTGGTCATCTGCTCATGAAGGTGGCTAGCTGACCTCAAATCACCAGTCTTCTTCTCACCTCGCAAGGGTTGGCTAGCGTCGTTATCAACGTTACTAGCGCTGGGTACTGGAGCTGAGGGATATGATATGTTTTCCCGCAGGGGGTGTTCGCTGCCAGTATCCACGCCGCCGATGTTAGAGGGCTGATGAGCCTGTGAGAGGGCAAAGTCACCCGAATCAAAAAACTTTCTTCCCTGGTATCGATGGCTGAATTAGCCTGGTTCTAAGCAGCTAGTATGCTAGAGTGTTTCTCTACCTCTAACTGGCCGTGGAGAAGTTTTCCTCTGGTTGGCATTCTTCCGTACATATGCAAGATGTGTTTATCTTTCTCGGTAGGAGCCGGAGCCGTCTTGGGAGGATCCATATCCGCAGGGTCGTGTATAAGTTAGAAATAGAAATACGAAAGAGATGGTGAGGAAGGCCCATCAAAAGCGAACTAAGTTAATGTCGTCATCTTATGCCACAATAAGCTGAACACGTGATGGAAAAGAGGGAAGGCAACCGCAGCAAATTGGGCATTGCAAGCCACCGGCGTGGCATTACGGGATATTTCGACAGTAGTTTATCTACGCCGAGCTGTGAACTCAAATGGAAGAGCTCTGAGTCTGGTTTCTCCCACTACTGACGGTCTTTCAAGTATCACTTTCTATGCAGCATGTTTCTACTATCACCATCCGCTAGTAATGACGAGTACTGCATGAGATTTGTCATCGAGCCCGAGCTTTACACTTAAATAGCCGGTTTGCCCAAAGGTCATGCTCTATTCGAGGGGATATCCTAATGATAATATGGTCGAAGAGCCTGTACGGCCCCCAACACATTCAAAGGATCAGGGGTACAAAGTGCTGACAAAGAACGCGAGATTATGTGGTTGAAATGGATCATGTGGTTAAAATGAAATCGAGATTATCTAGATCCAAGTCTATTATACAGTACGATACCAAGTTAGTATTTCTCCCTTGTGGCCCACGACTTAGTAAATGCACATGATTAGCTTCTATACAAGCTAATATTTCTCAAAGACGTTTTCGTTTGGTTCCCGCCCGAGCCCCGTAAGATGACCGAATCGAACTAGTTGGAGTGATTATTGGTCGCTCACACTCCTTGTCTGGTAAATGTGGCATAATCCCAGTGCTACTGATAACAGAAGTAGAAGCATGATACGATGGATGCCAAAGATGATGGGTAGGGAGATAAGAGGCGAAGTAGGCAACAAGCGAATCTAAGGAATTTGTACGGAAGAGTTGGATAGCATGCTGCCATTGAGGCGTACCGACAAGACGTGGGTTCGCGATGATCTCGAAACTGGCAGATTCAAGAGTGTCGTTCAATTCGCGGAGGCGTTGTTGCCTGCGATTATTGGCCAATTGATGAAATTCAGCGGGGGAGTTTGCCTTCTGTGAGATCTCGAAGATATCGTGATAAAATGCATTAGGGTCTTGAATGGGGGATTGATAGGTGTTGTACTGGTCGTGAAGTTTGGTGAATAAATCTTCTCTCTTCATTTTGAACTTCCATGCTGGCCATTCCCAGTGTGAATCATCCATGTCGTAAGGAAGTGTGTTCGTACCATGGGGCGAGGTTAAAACAGTGAGTGTAGATGGCGGGGTAATTTAAAATAAACTATAACCGGAAAGGATGAGGGGAGGGAAATCTTTCGTGAGAGAAAGTGGGCATGCCTTTTGGCTGTGGAATTGGAGGAGCGGCTTTTGTCGCCCTAACGGAAAAGGAAATAATAAATTTCTCGTATCCCCGGGTTTAAATCAAGTTTTCTCAACCACCCATTACTGCATCTAACCAACGGGAGGACAGTAAACCGCCACTAGCGGGGTCAGAGTGAACGCAAACCCGTGCCCTTCCGTCAATTTCTTTAAGTTTCAGCCGTCTTCTTTTTTTTTTTTTCATATAAAATTTTAAACTAAAAAATAATAATATTTATATCCAACTGGCTTCACGAACTTATCCGATTGTTATATTGTAATCTTCTGCCGCTGGATGGAGCAATTTCGTCCCGATTCTTGTTTGTGTCTTGCTCAAAGCAACAAAAAAAAAAAAAAAAAAAAGGAAAAAGAAGATGTTTAATTTTGAATTAAAAATTTTTAAAAAATATATTTAGTAAGTAACGCTGAAAATGCAGATGTATCTGTCTCTTCTGGGTGATGTAGCGAGATAAAAGGGACTATCTCTACAAACGTGCGCCACGCGATCCCGTCTGTTGGCAACTCATGGTGGAAAAGGCCGAACAATCTTGACGCTTACACTATTTGTAGGATATTGTACCATCAGGCATGCAAGTCTAATCTCCGCGTTCTTACGCACCATAAGGCAACAACAAGAGTACACAGCGACTACTATGTCAAGTCAATAGGCTGACGGGATGAAACCACCTGAGACTGCTTCCAATGAAATGCTGACTCACTGTAATATACAGACAAGATCGGATAATTTGAGTTTAATCCCCGATCTGGCCATGTTGACATATTCTGTTCGGCGAGCTCCGGGTTCAACTCGCTCTTTGCAGTCTTATGCTACATCTTCTTGCCCGGAGGATGGCTCCTCTCTTTTGTCTTCCTTGCCGACAGTTCAGCTTCCTCCCGCGCAATGCTTGCATCAAACCGAGCGCCTTTGGAGGGCTCGTGACTGTGCATCATGGCCTATTTAGGTACTTGTTAGTCGGAAGGTCCAGAAGATCAACGCTATTTGAGGCGACGGACAGCGCAGCCAGGTTCAGGCTTGAATCTGTCTTTGATTTTCTCTGGATCTGGAAAATAAAGGTGTGTGAGCTACATAACTACCGGAAGCATGATAGATGACGAACATGTTCCTCATGCAACTCATTCATGATTTTATCCCGATCCACTGGTCACTTGTCAGTGTGCAAAAAGCTGGAAAAGGATGGTCTTTATGCGGACACACTATATCCTGCAGCGTTGAAGCCATCTTTTGCTACCGCATTCGCCACCTCCGAAGAGTAGTATCTTTTCTGATAAGTGGAGTCAAGTTCATTTGACTTGGGGAACCCAACGCTCGATTGATTGCCTCTGTTAGCAAGCCCATATATCGATTCCACAACAACTTTGAGCTCACAAGCGGAACACAATTGCGCTATATTAGTATTCCATTAGCATAGTACAGTATACTCAAAAAAAAATCTTGGCAACATACGAATGTAATGGTGCATTCAGGACCCTTATAATTTTGAACACTTTATACCGTATAGCGCTCTTGCTGTTGATTTGGTAACACCATATTGCTTTAGGAAATAGAGTAGACCATTCTATTAACGCCCAGATTGCCGCAGGCGATTGGATGGAAAGGCTTGGACAGCTAAGCTGGCTCTACCTGAATTGATGCCGATACATACCTTTGGCACTTGGTAAGAAATAAGTTGGGGTTGGGGAGTAGGTTGTTGAGAAGTGGGAAATCATTGGGTAGAGGGGGAGAGGTTCTAATAAGCGCATAGAGTGACGTCTAGGAACACCTAGCCAAGCTGTATAATAATATATATACTATAGACCTAACCACAGAACATCTATAATATAACTCCCTTATAATACTCATTTATCTTATTTTTATAATTATTATTTTATTATTATAAATTTCCAATTATTATCCTATATATATTATTATATTTACTCCCTAATTAAGATTAAATTATATATCTACTTTTGCTAATACCTTGGAAAAATAAAGATAACCTCAGGATAGTACTGGTAGGTTCTCTAGTACGTATTAGACCAGATCTCGTTTACTTTTGGTAGGTTGTGCCTATCAGTAACTATGACAGCTTTACTAATATCTTATCAGGATGCTGGAGGCACAAGATCAAAGTTCGTCGGAGACATCCTTGGTCCGGTACGGGAACCATCCCAACAGCGGCAATATGACGACCAATATCTGGCCTGTGCGCAATGCGCCAGTTCCAACCGGGAGTGCCGCTTCGGTAGCATAATATCCCGGCGTTGTCGTTGCGGGCTGGGCAAAAATTGACTACCGATTTATACACTACCATTGAGACGACCATTGAGATTACCATTGAGACTTTCCCATTTTTAGGCAAGGGCGCTAAGGAAGCCGATCCGGGAACTCGAGGTTACGGCAAGCTGAGACTCATAGCAGAATGCACCTTATAAATCACATTATAAATTATTTCAATATTCTAATTTATAATTTATAAAACTTTTCTTTCTTATAATATCATTTATAAAGACGAGGTTGCTGTTTCAGTTTACTAGGTGTAATGTGAATGCTGCGGAGGCTCATCGCGGTTGCCGTCCAAGTTGTATGCTCGCACGTCCGAAGTCATAGCAAGAATATGGTTAGGACGCAGATTGGGACAATAAGTGACCCAGACCCATCTGGTGGTTTGAAGGCGCTATAATTAATCCCTGTGGACCGTCTCTCGCAACCTCCAATTAGCCCTGAAGATATGCGGTGCAGTCCATTGCGACGGCTTGCTGAGCTTAGCGGTAGTGAATCAAGCTCATCCTAGCGTTAACGCGTAGGCTGATAAATTGGGTTGATGCGGAAAATGACGCAACTAGCACGTACCGACGCGCTTATGACCTAGGAAAGATGTCAGTATCACGCACGCCAGCAGGCGACATGCAAACCAGTTGACCCGCCTGTATCTCTAAGTCTTGTTTTCGTCAGCCATCAATGCTCTAACCTGTCGCATCTACCGACCTTTCACAAGCGAATACAACCAGCTAGCTGAGGCCCCTTGTATACAAAATAACATCTCAAAGACTATCTCACCCTCCGAGTTCGCCCACAACCGCGTCTATCGCTTCTGAAAAGCGGCTTAAAGACTCACCATAGACTACTTTATGGACTATAGATAGCAGAATGAGGAATACCAACGAAACCAAGCCACAACATATCGTATTGGGTTCTGAGCATTACACTATTTTTGAAATTTCTATCGCTTGATGTTGATACAAGAATTATCTAGTTACATCATAGATCCTAGCATCTATACGTCGCTTTCTTGCTTCGAGTCTCCAGGCCCACCCCGTATCCGAGTAGCCATCTCCTCTTAAGGTGGCTGACTGGAACTGGGTCTTCTCCTCATCTCGAAGATCAAAGCTGGCCATATATATTAGACAGTAGGACACACCATAGCCCGTCTTGGTTGCCGCCGTGCGAAACAGGTATTGTGTGACCCAACCCAACTTGGGATTAGGAATATACGTGCTAGAGTCTTTTGCACATTCCGTCAGTCTCTCGTCACCCCTTGGCACCATTTAACTGGGTTTTAGATACAAATTCTTCCGGTGCTAACTATAGAGATTACCTGATACAGACTGGAACGTCTCGAAAACGACCGTACATACGTTATAAATGCGACTTACTTTGCTGCCCACGAAATGTTGCGCTCGAATCCATTTGCCAAATAGCTTTGAATCAGGGTGCAGTTGCAGTCTGAGTGCAGCAAGATCTCACATTTGAGCCAGTAGATTTCTGTGGTGAGGGCCTCGACTTCGCTACTGAGTTTAATGTGCCGCTGTTCCATCTTCTTCTCCGCAGATTCGAGTTTCTCGTTACTCTCTCGCTTCCGGATGCGACATAGATTGGCAGCTTTGCGATTTCTCTCGAGTTTTGTATTCTTCCAAACTTTGCTCTTTGCGGAACCGCGGCCGGCCTCGTCGCGGGGGACACTGCTCATGCTAACTTGATTCTTCCGCAAAATGTTTGTATCTTTGTCGAGAGTAGACTTTCGCCTGGAACTCTTTGTAGCCGGAACTTCATCTGAAAGCGGTATTTTTCTTCGACGGGGCTGCTTCTTGGGGTTCTTCATCGTCGTTTCCTCGTGTTTTAGTTGGTTATATGAGCTCGACGGCGAGTTTGGGGGGACTAATGCTGCGAATTCTTGCACTGAGCTTTGGAGTTTGGCCGTAAAGCTCCGGTAATTCTGGTCAATCTGGGAGTATGTTTGGTCGCTGTAAGGGATGGAACCAGTCTTATCGGGAGTCAAGGCATGTTGTGACGGTGTTCCAGTGATGTCGTGCCACTGAGAGAATCCGTCTTGATGTTCTGAGGTGCTCGGGAGTAGAGCACAGTCGAAAGCCGTCCATTGATTGTTGAAGACATAGGGTACGTTTACCTCGTACGAGTTCCAGGTTAATCTGGCTCCTTCATCGGCGGCTGCATCCACGGCCGTACTGAATGGAAACTGAGCATTAAGCATCATTATGGAGTTTGTATAGCTTGAAGAACTTATTGACGTTGTGTTCTCCAATCAAGATGTAATAAATGCAATGTTAGATTGCTGAAGCAAGATTTCTGACTGCTGAATAGTCAAGATAAATTGTGTCGAACCAAATCTCAACTGAGATGGCTGGGACTGGGACCGCTGGCGGTGGGCGGGCATGCGATGACTCCCATCGCCTATGGCCAAGGTTGTAGAGCTAAAATACCAATACCAAGCATATGCACAACGTAGGGACAGCAGATCAGTCCAGAGCGTGGGACTCTCGCCTCCTCGAGGTGAATGGTTATGTTGTGGGTCGTGACGATATAGCCCGGAGACATCGCCGATTGGCTGTATTTACCGGAGCTGCACGCCCGTGTCCCTCGCTGGCTGTGATTGGCCAGACCTCAGGAGTGAATGGGCGAAACGGAAAATTAATGCGTCATGTTGACAAGTGGAATGAACAGTGGCGAGAGTGGGCCCCTGCAGGTGAGAACTGTTGGGCATCGAGGTCTATTGGCCTTGACTACGATAGGATTCTTATCCGTGCTGCCTCAACGTTTTTGGCACTCATCGGGCTTCGGGTAGGTGAAAGGACTGGAATCTCGCCTAGACAGATTTTATCGATCGCAAGGTGGCACAATTAAGGCGATCATTTCGTGGAGACAGCTGCAGCTTGAAAGATAGTGATTCAAATTAGGCAGGATCTACCGATAGATGGCCCCATGTAAAATACCTATCCTATATAACAGCCATCGGTTACATACCGGCGACATGGCTCTGCGTAAGGCTCTCTCCAGAGTCAGTACAGAGCCTGGTGGCTTCTGGCTTCCGCGAACGAGCATGTCTTGGGAACAGGTGGGTGGGTACTCCTAGAAGGTGAGCGAGGACCAATAAGCGTACTGCGTTAAGCGCAAATCCTCCCCCCCCCGATCGGAACGGCGCGTAGTCGACGGATCTAATAGCAGAGATTCATGCTTTCACTAACGCCCACAAAGCAGCCGCAACGTAGAATCAATAGCCAGGTTGAGATTCCCGTAGCACCCACATAGCCCGCACATACAGTAGCCCGCACAGTATCAAGACCGGGGTCGCTTGTTTTGTCAGCTGTTAAGTGAAGTAATCTAAAAAATACTCCCGACTTCATGTTACTGTACGTTCGTGGTTCAAAACGCGCGTGTCAAGTGTCCCATTTACGCCAGCGTGAATCGTTTCACGGTGTACTAGGTCGGGCTAATTATTATGGTCACTCGGTTGCTCGTGCGGGTCACCATCTCGCTTGCTCTTGAAGCAATGCGTGTAAACCGTCGGCAATATGACGCTAAGCTTCCAGAAACGATTGGCCCACGGCTTATCCAACCAGTGGCAAGCTACTCAAGCTGGATTGCTGTTGTACCCATATCTGGAAGCTAAGAGGTACAACGCCGTACGACCATAGTTGTCTCCAGATCCTCACGAGTGGTCATTGCACGCCGCCTCTCCAATGCTCGAATTCGAAAGCACAATACCAACAGATCATCCCATTTTCTCGCATGCCGTTTTCCCGTGCCAGGGCTCATGGAGGTGCCGCTGGTCGCCCACTGCCCGCCAACCGTGGTGACCTCGACAACCAGATCGTCACTTACCTCAACATCAAACCCGACTCGGGCTACGCGCCTCTGGCGTGGCAGTTATAAGGCAGCCCCACCATCGGACGTCACGGTTTGAAACCGAATCCATACTTTATTCCAAGCTTAGAGACGACGTCGGCCAGTCGAGTCTCGATCCTGAAGACGAAAAAAACATAAGACGCCCAGATTGAACGCCCAATGTGAATCCTGCTAACGCCGTTGGTCATTCTCAGCAATACATCGAATGGATAATCATATCTAGTAATTCTCGATTTGAGCTTGGCTTTGCTGGGGTCAAATGTAGTCTCTGCGCTGAATCTATTCTCAATCAAACAAGAGCTCGGAAAACAGCTCTCTCGCTTCGGTTGGATCCCAGTCGACAATGTGCCCTTCCCTCGAGTCGGTCATCTTTCTCTCTACAAAGGGCTCCATGGCCGCTCTCTCTATTTCACTCAACAGGTGCACTCTCGTCTTCCACAAATCATTCTTGAGAACACCATTTTCTCGATCGCCAAAGAATCTCTCATCCAAAAACTTCCAGTACATTGCGTCGAACGCCCCACTTTTCCTAGCTCCATAGTTAAGGTAAAATCGCCCCGTTTCCCAGCTCTCTCGCATATACGTAGATAACGGTGCTGGTAGTGTACTGGGTTCTGTCATACCTGCTTCTGCTTTTTTCATAGCTGAGAGCCAAGTCTTCAAGCGCATGTCGTATGTTTCTCTCCATTCGTCGATGCCGGCGGACCACATCTCAGCAGTCTCAAGGAGGAGCCACTAGGGTGGGTCGAGGATAAACTGCGTAGGTCCAACGTACTTGTAGACTCTCCTTAGGCCTATCTCGCTCTGGAAAGGCCGCGTTGAACCGCTGGTGAATCTCAGGCCGCAATAAAGGCCGCTATGAGGGTAGACAGCTACTCGAAACGGGTGACACCAGTCAGCATAATGGAGATCAATGATGTAATCACATGGTCGCCGCTTCATGGTAGCAGCTAATCGGTGCTCATGAGTCACTACACTCTTACGTGACAATTGATTTTCAGACACGAGCTCTAGAAGTTCGCCCTTCTGGACAGATATTCCTACGGTGCAACAAACTCGACGTATGATGATCCATGCAATACTATATGACCATTTTGCAGATAAATGGCGTTCCCTGCCTGCGTTTTGCGCCAAGTTTATGTTTAAAGTAGTGGCCAAAAATTCACAGAAGAATGATGATGCATCTCATCTAACTAAATCCGGTTCTACCTCTCCATCTTTGCAACAATGACACAATGGTGACTTAGTGACGAGACTCTACTGTTTACAAATAAAGAACCATCCCTAATAGAATTTCAGGATTTAATCCAGTTAATAACTTTACATTTTCATAGTCTTCTGAAGGTATCAAGCATTGAGGATCATGCTCACCTACCTTGCCTACCTACTGTATACCTAGGGGCTCAAGCCAGGCTGTTAATCCTAGCGGCAAAAGTAGGGTCGCTGGCAGAAAAGAAGTGGAAGTGCATAAAGAGGAAAGAAGAAGAATAAAAAACAAAA
Organism: Mariannaea sp. PMI_226; assembly: GCA_024336345.1. Lineage (NCBI taxonomy): Eukaryota > Fungi > Ascomycota > Sordariomycetes > Hypocreales > Nectriaceae > Mariannaea > Mariannaea sp. PMI_226. The sequence continues at coordinate 1,987,090 of JANFOG010000009.1, forward strand.
CAAAAAGAAAGAAATAAGATCAATATGTTGATTCGTGTTTTCAACGTGGGAGTTTTCAGTGGCAAGAGCATCGACCATCCCACCGAGCTCTGTTTCCGGGCCAGTCCAGGTAACATCATTGAAACACAGGCAGATGCCCACGAAAAAGTTGATGGAACAGGCTGCACCATTCTTCCAGGCTTCATTGACTCCAAAATCGATGCCGACTGCTCCTTTTCGGCCTTGGGCGAGTTTGCCTCGCACGGCGTGACAACTGTCATCGACTCGAGCAGCGGCACGATGGAGTCCATTGCCATGCGGTTAGCCTCACACCAGAGCACCGGAAGAACCGACTACCTGGCCACAGGCTCGCCAGCAGGAGCATCAGCCGGACACGGTAGCCACGCATCTATGAACTTCCCTTACCGGGCCGTCAGGGAGGTTCGGAACCCAGCCGAGGCGGAGACCTTCGTGAATGGACACGCCACTGGTGCAAACAAGTCCGATTTCATCAAGGTCATCGCCGACGAGCCCGGACTGGACGATGCCACGTTGCACACGCTGGTCCAGGCCACGCACCGGCGAGGGATGATAGCAATCGCGCATGCATCGCAGGCCGGCGCGTACAGGCGTGCACTCAACGCCGGCTTCGATGTAGTCACACCGGTGCCCGTCGACGGACCGCTTGATGAGGCCGTTGTTAGGGGCTTTGCTGAGAAGAAGATCGCCGTGATTCCGACCTTGGCTTTCCTCCGACGCCTGCTGAGCCAAAAGAGCTACGTTAGTGATAACCCATCGCACAGCTTCACACACGCCACCAAAGGAGTGAGAGTCCTGCACCAGGCGGGCGTGCCCATCTGCGCCGGCACAGCATCCAACAACGACGGCCGCTTGTTCATGGCGTTCGGCAAGACGCTGCACGAGGAGCTTCAGCTGCTGGTTTCCGAAGCGGGTATGTCGAATCGGGAAGCCATACGGGCGGCGACGTGTGTGGCCTCTAAAGTTTTTGGGCTGGTCGATCGCGGTTCCATCGAGACGGGCCACCGTGCCGACCTTGTCATGGTGCGCGGAGATCCTATGGATGATATTGCCTCTTTGTCCAAAATCCAAAGAGTCTGGATTAAAGGTGTTGAGGTGTACAAAGCTGAGTAGCTTCCGGGCTTTTCAGATAAGAGTGTTCCACCGGAACTTGACTGGGCTGTTTGGTTCGCTTCGAAGATAAGGACATAGAGCCGGTAGTTCGGGGACTGCACGGCCGACTGAGGGTTGTCGCTCGCCAGAGAGAGAAGGGAACGGGCCTGCTGAAGAAGGCGGCGTGGTCCTGCACGACAGCAAGAACTTCGACATTGAGGGAATCGCGAGGAGAAACGATGCGAAGGACATCAAGAGTGAAGAGATGGCGAAGGTTCGGGTTGGGAACGAATGGAGCGAGACTGCTTTGGCTCGTGGCCCGGGTATTGTGGACCGGGCGGCGAACCAAGCGGATAGCGTCCATGCGATTAAGGCTATCGCTTGACCTTATTTTATCTCTGGTCCACGATAAAGCTAGAATTCCTAGCCACAATCGGGTCTAGGGCATAGTAGCGCGACTAGTACAATGCAATGTATATCCCGTGTCATCATTCGAGTGGACGTTTTCGCCGTTAGCAACTCCCTCGAGGAAGAGTGTTGACCTGACGCACACAGGGTGGAGTGGGCCCGTGGGAACGCGATCGGCACGGGGCGCGTCTAGTGTCACAAGCACCAACCTAGGCGTCAGTTGGTCTTTCTACTTCGCTTTCCAATCCGCTTGTTACATTATTACTTTGTGAATCTTCTGGAGGCAATTTCAATAAGCTGAAAGTTTGGCGAGTTATTTTTATCCATAATTCTTCCTTATTCATATTAAGGAGCTATATCTGATTATGGCATTTACAGCTTCTTCAAGAGGAAGTTTAGCCAACGTTCCTCGGCGTCGGCGTCAATGCTGACCACATTGACAGGGTAAGCCGCCCGGGCATAATCAGTTATAACCTGGCTATTAGTTTCAGTTGCTTTGAGGCTGAAGTAGGTGTCCGCAATATTGGTGATAATAATTGGCAGTTTCTGATGTAAGAGACGAAATACAGTATTAGAAAGAGGAGCGCTTCGAGCCTGCTCAGAAAGGCCCTGAATGGCAAGTAGCAAACTGCTTCGAGAGTCTTCTGTTCTGTTCCTTGAGCTTTTGCGATTTCGCTAATAGGCATGAATCCAAGGGTTGAGAGCAATTGCAGCATTACCAAGCATAGGTTGTGAGGCTATGCCTGAGGTAGTATAGGCGAGCGATCGTCTTAAACCTAGCCCTCATTATTTGTATAAGTTCTGTGGCCGACTTGTCTGCATTAATAGGTGTACCTATTAATGCTCTGCTCAACTCTGAATCCATGAATGGCTCAAATAAGAGCAATAGGAGATAGTGAAAATGCAAACTATCTGTAAATTACACTTCTCTTTTTGGGGTAAAACCAGGCCCGCAAGCAACACAAGACAAGTTCAAAATTGTGCCCACTTCAGCCATTTATGCTGCCCGAACGGCAGTCTCAACTAATGTCTCCTCCCACGGCTTCTGGGCTCGTTCCTGGAGCCAGACTGCTAGCAACATGGTCGGCGTTCTTGCCCTCGCTAAGCGCTTTTGTTGTAGACGTAAGAGCATAAAAACGATCACGAGGGGTAATGGACTTTGGCTTTGCAGATTACCATAACCTCGAATTAGCGCCCATCCCTACAAATGGGAAAGTCTCAATGGTAGTTTATAACCTCACTGCCACTTTTTCGGCACGCAACGACAACACCGGGATATCACGCTGCCGAAGCGGCATACCCGGTTGGAACTGGCGCGCGCACAGGCCGGATATTGGTCGTCATGCTGTCGCTGTTGGAATGGTTCCTGTCCCGGACCAAGCATGTCTCCGACGAACTCTGATCTTGTGCCTCCAGCATCCTGATGAGATCTTAGTAAAGCTGTAACGGTTACTGGCAGGCACAGCCTACCAAAAGCAGCCGAGATCTGGCCTATTACATGATAGAGACCCTATCCTGAGGTTGTCTTTGTTCTTCCAAGGCATTGGCAAAAGTAGATATATAAGTCGATCTATTAGGGAGTAGGTATAATAATGCACAATAGATGATAATTGGAAAACTATAATGAGAAAATAATTATTAGAGTATAAAAGCAATATATATAAATATTATAAGAGTGTTATAGTACTAATGTTCAGTGGTCAGGTCCTTATTGTATATAGTAATATATAGTTTGGCTGGGTGTTCCTAGACGTCACTCTATGCGCTCATCAGAACCTCTCCCCCTGTCCCCAACAATTTCCCTCTTCTCAACAACCTACCCCCCAACCCCAACTTATTTCTTACCGAGTGTCAAATGTATGTATTAACATCAATTTAGGCAGAGCCAGCTTAATCCAAGCATTTCCATCCACGCACCTGCTGGCTTTGCAGCACGTTCAAGAGCAGTGACTCGGCGTCTAAGCGACATCCATCCCTTATCGAGCCCGGGTGAACCGGCGATCACATCTCAGCAGAGTAGTCATAGGGCTGCGACAGCATAGTGAGAGTTGGTCAAGAATTAGATTTGTTAGGTGCCGGAAGCACCAAAAATCACAGCTACCCTTTCAGTGCTCAGTTGGCATTCCGGACTTTCCTCCGGAATAGTGTGTGTGGGAAATAGATGGTGATTCATGTTCCCTGAGCAACCGAAATCATCATGGCAAACGCACTAAAAGCTAAGCTAACCAAAATCCTGCCTCGACTGCGAAGTTGATTGTGCATCCACACTTACAGGGCTCACTTTCCCCACGAGAACTGCAACTGGTCCAAGTTTATCTACGTGAGATGGATTTAGGAACATTATTTATGTTAGCTGTTACATCTTTAGCTACTTATGGTATATTATTAGAGGAGAGTGCTAATATCAGCATTCGAACTCGATGGTAACGCACAGAGACCGAAGACTTCAGCACGAGCTGTTATGCGACATATTCAAATCTCAACGCTTACCGAGCTGCCATGCGAGAGTTAGTCGTCAACGGATATGTCCGCAGTCCCCGGTTCCATCTACAACAATGGAATAGGATAACTTCCGAAACCTGACAATGCCCTATCCGCAGGGATTCCCTTTCCTGATTCGTAAGCAACGAAAAATTCAAAACTACTCTTTCATGATGGCAAAACAGTTGACCGCCTTCCACTAGTTAGCGACACCTTCTTGTTTCAGTCTGTCTGTACCGCCTCTCAAGATAAACAAGGGCAGGGACTAACTGCAGCAGGAAGCAACAGCACTTTAATCGATCCAAACCCTAGAACGTGAGTATTAGCTTTCTACATAAAATATATAGAAACTTATAAGCAATACATAAAAGAGGTAATCCTTATCAACCTATTTACCCAAGGTTCCGTATGGAGTCACGGACGTCTGCTTGACCCTCTGATGAGATGACGTCATGAAAGCGGTCCTCCTCAGTATATTAAACCGCGCAATGAACGTCATGTAGCCATCAGTTTTTGTCGACTATTACGGCCACACATCTCTGTGAGGGCAACCTACTTGCTTACGCCGAAACTACAAGATGTCTCAGGACCAAACTCGTTTTTGCCAGTTACTCCCTGCCACACATGCCTCTTTGTCCACCACACGTCCCAACATCTCTTTGCAGAAGTTGCACAACCAAAAGCGAGTCAGCACTCAGAATGCTTGTAATGAATGTCGCCGGAAGAAGAGACGTGTATGCATAGCCGCCCTGATGCGTTTGACGCCCAACACCCTAGTTCATCTAGCTTTTTTTCTCTCTTAACTGCTCCTGCGCTCTGACTTTTTGTCTTCTTTCAGTGTGACGGGCTGCACCCTAGCTGCGAAGGTTGTCAGCAGCGATCCATACAATGCATATACAGCAATAAACGGGCTCAAGAGCCATCTGCTGCGGCCGAGACCAACGAGATTCTCGAGTTTCTCAGATCTACCCCAGAGAACGAAGCTTTAAGTATCTTAAGAATGCTTAGGGTCAACAACAACCCATCAATAATCTCCATATTACGAGGGTTTTCCAAAGACGACAGTTCGCAAGAGGATATGATAAAACATCTTGAGGATACTAACACGTCATCAAATAATGCCACCTCATGGCAGACATCCCATGTAGAGTCTGCTACTCCACCTGATGAAGAAGAAATCGATATAACTTGCTTCGGTCATCTGCTCCCGTGGAGCACATGTACTAGATCCAGCGACCGCCGCTCGCTAGTCAAAACACCCCAACCGACAGCCATTTTGTCTCTGCCACCGCTTCCACCTGATGCCTACACCTCCACTGCGCAAGTGGATACGTGGACTCAGACGGGATGGACAAAGGCCCACATACGGCACCTGTTTGACGTTATTGTTACTTGGGATTACCTACCATTCTGTCTTCTCTGCAAAGAGCTGTTTCTGCAGGACTTTCATAGCGGATTGGGTCAATTTTGTTCGTCAGCACTGGTGCATGCCATGCTCGCACTTGCCACTCGACTAATCAATGAAAGTGACGATGACAGCGAAATCCTTCCTTCAGGATGGCTTCACAATAAGTACTTTTTCGAAAAGGCCAAGTCGCTCCTCCGTGATAAAACGCCATCCCGCAGCCTTCCAGACAGCCAAGCTCTTGGTATACTGTCCCTATATCATATGCGCTGTGGACGGGAGGCACAAGCTAAACAGCTTGCCGAGTCTTTTGTTGCTGATATCAGAGGGCTTTGCCAACGGGAGCATCTTACGGGCAGAGAAAAGGACAGTTATGCTAGGGCACGAGCTACAACTTATTGCGGTGCAGTCTCTTTAGCTCGGTACGCTATATGCAAACTATTAATTCCCTACAGCAGCTATTGACTGGAATATAGTATTCTGCTCTTAACAACAGGGCAAATATTCAGCATCTCCGAGGATATGACTCAAGAGGATGCGTTATTCCTACATCTTCTAGCCGATTGCAGTAGAGTCAATGGCCAAGAAGATGACGGACTGAGACCACGTAAGTGCTCAGCAGGAGGGATTTAGGTACTTTATCAACTCATTTAAACTAACAAAGAAGTAGACTTGGCCGTAAATGCACATCCTTCTCTGCTATGGAACCTTCAGCTTCTTCCAGCAAGATTATTCCAGTTAACTGACTGGGTGAATTCCCTTCTAATTACGGCTAGGGCTGACATACAACAAACTCTAAACGATGTCGGAGAGGTGTATGACAACTGTCTGAATTGGTATCAGAGTTTCTTCGCATTGCTTGGCGCTGAAAGCAGTAGAACGCCATTCATACAGTTCATCCAGTAAGCAATCTGGCCTTATCAGCCTCTCCCCAGTGGTAAAGTAATGAGAATCTAATGGATTTAGTATGTACTATCATTTCTGCCTCCTCTGTGCATTTAGGCCCTTTATTGGTCTCACTATAGAAGGTTCCTTTGTTCAGCCTTATAAAATTTGTATGCAGGCTGCGCAATCCATCCTGGCATTGGCTCAATCCTACGATGATCTCTTTACAGTACGACGCGTGTCCGGATTTATCCCCTATTTTGTCTGCACAGCTGGGCTGTTCAGTCTTGCTGTGGAAGACAGAAGATCACATCCGGACTCAGCCCGATTGTGTCTAGGGGATGCCTCTTCAACAATAATCCAAGCTAAGCCCCAAGAGCACAAAACCGCTACTGGGCATTCCGGCCCTTTAGTTTCGCCAGCAGTCCTGGAGATATCGGCAGCAACCCATGCTCACGTATTACTTACAAAGATGGGCTCGACTCATCCAGCAGCAAGAATAGCCGAGAAGTTGGTTCAGGAAGCTAAATGGGTGACTGAAGCAGAGAGGGGAGTGGGAGGGAGGGGAGGGGATTCAACTTGACTTGTTGATAAGCCATTTCGTCAGCGAGGGAAGGGAGTGGGAGAGGGGATATGGACAGGTGATATCATTTCCCTAAGCCAGTCGATAGTGTGTCATCATGACGAGCTACTTCAGTTCCGATAGTCTGAAATTGTTTCTCATAGCGTTCTTGAGAGTGTTGATGCAAGATGCAGTGGGTTTCGCCCATTACTGTACCTCGCTCAAAATCATAGTATCCACTGTCTATCTGATTCCAATGTCGGCGGCTTTCTTGGCCCAAGGTTTTCAACTTCTCCAAGAGTCCAACCCTCAAGCTTTTGTTGTGGCTTTGAAGTCAGTATTGGATAGAGTCTCACTGAAGTTGTTTAAGAAATTATCGATTCTGGCCGACCAGTCTCCAACGTTTCATGGGTGGTTGGTTCTGTGAACAAAACCAGCATAGTGCGAGTGGGTGATGCATCCGCAACGTGGCGGAACCTGACTGGCAGAAATCCTTTTGAGCCATCACCTCGTCCTTGAAGATTTGATCAGAATCACCGAGGCTGCCGACTAGTAACCTTATTTCGCGCAGGCAGTCCTGTACTGTGTATGTATAGCAAACTTCTCTAAGCTCCACTGTGTGGGCTCCAAGTGCAGGTGCCCAGTCTTGCTGTCGTTCAATGAGGAAGTCGCGAGTGGCACTGTCAGTGGCCTGAACAGCCCACCCTTGTCTTCGTTTATCCCACCTGGGGATATTCTATTTTGCCGATACCGCATTTTTTAGGGGGACCAAGCAATCCCCCACCCTCATTTTTTTCCCCCGCGCTGCTCGTCTCTCTGGTTAGTCATCTAGCAAGGTGGCAATCCTGAGACATTGCATCGTCCACAAAAGGCCCCTAGATGTTTAAGATACAGCAAATCGACCTCCAGAATGTAATCATGGGTAAGTTAAAGGGTGAGAAGACATTGCGTATAAAGACATAAGGGGACGATTGTCTCCTGCGCTCATCGCTTGTCATTCATGGGCCATGTGGAGTGAGGCACCGAAGGCTGATGGGTGGAGATGCCCAAGTCTAGATACCTCAACGTGAATCTTGACTTATGCAGATTTTGTGAGCCACGGCTATGGAACGGTCTGGAATCTACGGATTAAGCCAATCACCACGCAACCCCATCTGTGCGTAGTCAGCAGTTGCACCCAACAGAGCTTTCTGGTCCCTCGCCAGTACTAAAAATCTCAAATGCGGCTAAATGGCGAACAAGTTGGTCCTTCCAACACAGCAGTGATCTGACTTCCTCTCTGGTAAACTTAGCCCTCCGCGACTGGAGCGTGTGGTATCCGGGCGTAGTTAGGAGTGAATGCCAACCTATGTTGCTTCCGGGATGCCCGACCGGCAAATCAGGAGATTCCTAACTCTGCATGCACTGCCCCCATCTATTCTGAATGAATGATCGAAGAAGACCTTAAAAAGTTCGTGTAGTTTGTGCTGGCACGACGTAAGGGTGCCACACCCAACTGGTGCCTCAGGCCAGTAGGTCCAGGTGTGGAAAATGGGTAGTGTAAGAGAGCAATTCTTAAGTCTGAGGGTCTCCTGCTTGTTTCGTTGACCAACACGTCTTTAAACACTTAGTGTGTGAAAAATAAACCGTCTTATAGGAGTAAGGGACCGGGTCGCTCCACCCTTCTTTTATCCGTTCCGATTTGCAGTCTCTCGAACTATACTGAAGCAGAATCAAGGTCCGCCATCTTGGCCGAGCATAAACAACTTCCGGAATTAGACTGCAGGATTCCCAGCTCAGCCTCGAAAGACAAACGCGAGAAGTGTCAGAACTTGCATATCTTGATTGTCACCCGCGTCGCAAGGCCAGCTCTCTCATTGCTGTGTCAGCATGCACGGCTCAGTCGATCGCTATGTGAACCAGTGGACTACAAGCTGCTCTATCTAGGGCGAGAAGAGCTACATCTTTGCTCAGAAGACCGCTCGATGTATCGGAAGTAGCCGCACTCAACACCCAGACGATCAGAAAGATACAAAGGCATGCTCGCAAGGAGTTGATAAAATTGTAGATTCTCTGGCCGGTTCTGCGCCGAATTACGACAATGAGTTAGTGTCTGAATATACCATTGCGCCGGTCAACAAAGGAACTTACGGCAAGGATATCTGTGACTTCGCTGTATCTCCAGCAATCGGCTTCACAGAGAAAGGGGAGTCAACTGCCGCAGAGATAGTAGAAAATCCAGAACTGCATGCCGCGCTCCGAAACGAGCCTATTACCGCGGCAGTGTTGCGCAGAAGCGCGCTGCTAAAAAAGCCGGCAATGGCTGGAATGGAGTGCGAGGGGCAAGTTGCTTATCTAGTACAACCTCGCCCGCAAAGAGAACGGAAATGTTGCTCATACATGGACAAGCTCTGGGTTGATGCTGAAAGTATGGATCGAGCTTTGTATGACCTGTTTCAGCTGGGGCGTCAACTACAAGCAAATGCACGGCGGCAGATGGACGCCATCAACGACAGCACTGGTACCGACTCACCAGACATTCCTTGATAAATTGATACAAATCAATTGCCATGGCCTTATTACCTTTCCAAAATACTATGTTTAACTCCATCCTGCTGTTTCATTCCTCTTCAAACGTAGTGCATTTTTCGTTCCTCTTCCTTGCCCTTTGACCGAAAGGAAAGTGCGATAAACAGGCCAGCATGACTATAGGATATCTGGATGCTCTAGTTCTTCAGAGCCGTACAGTATCACCTTCAGATATCTCCCAGATTGTCATTAGCCCCGCGTGCCTGCAGGTCTGTGCTACGGGGGGCTACTAGTGGCATTATAGCCGATCGAACCAAAAATTGGGGACTATGTAGTCCACTTTTGGCATCAGAGCAGCTAGGGAGATGAAGTGTCGTGTCCGATAGTCCAAGTACTCCGTGTAGCAACAAAACACGCTCTAGTAGTGAAAATTTTCGCTCATAAGGAGTACTATGGGAACTATGACAGCAGGAGTGTCTTAATGCGCTCAGTGGGATCATCTTCGCAGTGGCCCATTACCATGTGTCTGGGTTTTGAAGAACCCCATATGCCCACATGAACTGCGGAGCATATGTACCGGCGATCAATATAGAAGGGTTATGAAATTGTGAACTAACGAATAAATAGCAAGATTGTGTATATACGAATGCAACACTCTTCATTTGGAAACGGGCGTTTAGGCCAGAGTGACTTGAAGGCTGGTTACTTTGAGCCACAACCCACTTTCAAGGCTGCCCTCAATACTGTTCCTCGCATGTGATGCCAAGAGAGTGTGGAAGATGAATCCATGGCACAGTCTATCTATTACTCCCCTATGACAAGATCCTTGGTTGATTAAACATAAGACGCTAGTTTCCGTCCAGAAAATCCCTTATCACTTTCCTGATTTGCACTTACTAGTAGCTTCGCTATGGTTTATTTAGTAATTAAAGATATCCTATAAACAAAGCTAAGTGTAGCAAGCTAAGAACTCCTCCCCTTAGTCATCTTAAATTATTCATCTATCGCAAAGCAAACTATAGTTCTCCATTAGCTTTGAGATAATGTCGCTAAATAAGGGAGGATGCTCACAAGTATCGTCAGTGCTCACAGCCACAATAGGGATGGTAATGTATGTATAAGCGTTTGAGGTTGTGTAGATGAGATCCTGGGTGCCATAAGGACTAACTGAAGATTATAGATAAGCTTAGTTCAGAGATGAGCGGGGTTCGGTGCGCCGGTGAACATGAAGGGCCCTGAAAATGTGGTTAGCTCCACTATAATTTCACAGGGGCTAATGGGCCCAATCTGCGTTCCCCGATTTGTTTTGGGCGCTTCTGCATTCAATCGAGGGTCCACCCTCGGCAAACCCAGCCATTTATGAAAATGCCATCCAGATCAATGAGCTCAGCAGCAAGATTAGCACTTATTCCAACAACGTCCACTCACAGTCCGGATACACTTAAGGATGCACACACACAGTCGTTGACTAGCAGAGACCGACCCATGCTAGATGTCCTCGCAATATGACGATTCTGTTTTCATGAAGGTGTGCCCAGTTGGCGCAATAGCTGGATAGCCCGCGGAACTTCCATTCATATTTGAGAGTCAACATCTAATCCATAAAGCTATCCTAAATAATTTTTTTTCTCCCTCCCTGATAGGAGATGAACCCTCCCTGCTACGATCCCTGCGATACCACCGACTACAGTTGAACATCTTGCGTATCTTCCAGCTCAGCTCGATCAAACCTTTAGTGTCTGCCTCCTTTCTCTCTCCTGCGTCAGAGACGGCATCTCAAAGGAAGAGGGTTAGAGATTGTACACCCTATCAGTTTTCAACAATCTCGCCCGCATAAGCGAGTTCTTTCACACTTTCCCTCTCTACGCTATACGGGTCGACCAACTCCGAGGAGGTTTCATTATTCGGGGATGCTGGATGGATAAATCAAGTGAGTGGTGCTCTGGAAGGCTATCAAAGCTTTCCTCGTGAGGGACTTGCCTAAGTCTTTTGTCAAGCTTGTTCTATTAAGCAGTACCAGTTAGATTTAGTCTGTGAGAGGTGCAATAAGATTTAGCTTAAAAGAAGCAGAATCATACTCAGTATTATATTCTATCTCTTTTTACAACCTCTTTCAATCTGTTGAACTTCATTACGAAATATAGTAGTCATCACCCGGCAGGTTCACTTTCTACATACCACTAAATTCTCTCAGGACTCCTTAAGTTTCGTACACCACCGTACCTGTAGACTCTCCTTAGACCTATCCCCTTCTGGAAAGGCCTCGTTGAACTGCTGGTGAATCTCAGGCCATGTTAGCTTCTCCCTACTCTTCTTCAATTTAATGAGAAGAGCATCTTCCTGTGGGGTGTATTTGGCTTTTCGAGCTGACCCTCGCTTGGCCTTGCCCATTTGCCCACGCTCCGTACAAGGAGTCCAGTCAAACTGTATCTGGAACGTTGCTTTGCCGTTCTGAGTTACGCGCTTCAGCACAGCATTTTCAAGCGGCCATTCCTCGAACTTGGCGAGAACTCCCCCCTCAGCCTCAATGGATCTTGGCTGCGATGGTGCTGGACTTTGGATCCGACTTGCCCGGTCGTCCGTCTAGTTCTCCAAGAGGTGCTACCAGTCGATAAGTTTGAAACCCTACGCCGTTTGCGCGAGGGTTGCCGATCATCGTAGTCCGACTGTTCATCATCCTCGTCTGTCGAAGAACTAGGGCGGCAGGTAATGCAGTCAGCATCATCTTCGCTTCTCTCTTCATCACTATAATAATCATAGCGTAACGATCCAGATACAGTCCTGCGACGGAGGTGGCGGCGCATCGATGAATTTGGAGATGGAGAAGTAGATGAAGCATTGTGCTGTTCAGCTTCCAAATCGTCAGCTTTATGGGCTTTTGTAGGATGTGGCTCTTGGGGTTGTGCCATTTGTGTCGTACCTTGTTCTGCAGGATCAGGGGATTTAGGGGTGCTGCTACATCGTGAAGGAGTTGTACTTAGTGGTATGTCGCTAATTTCCCTAGACTCTTGGGCCGGAAGTAGCGTGCTTAATGATTGCACAGTTTGTGTTAAGGCAGAATCATCAGAAGCCTTAGGTAGCGAAGGTGCCCAGTCTACTGCTTGGATATCGCCATAACTGACAGGAGTCGGCTTCGAGTTGTCAACGTTATTAGATGCTTGCCCTCCAGATTCTGCTGTAGGATGTCCTGGAGGTTCGTGAGGGAGCTCTGGTGTTGGACAGGGCTCTGTTGATGCAAGCGCTGAATTTGAAGAATCAGCATCGCAATTTGGTCCCATTCTTAGCCACTTAGCGGCTTCATCGGCAACACATAGAGCCTTATCTCTTAATAAAGTTAGCATTACTAAATGTACACCAGATTTATAAAGAGTCCCAAGGTTATTTTCTTGGTAAGCGGTTTTATCTACGTCTAGATGCGGAAGGGGGGGAGTCGACAATTTAGATAATGAGGTTGGAGCATTAATGGCTCCATAGAGAGCGGATTTCGGCAATCCAAAAATCACATTGGGGATGGCTGGCTTATTTGCATAAAGGGTAGGTAATTCCACTAATTGGGCACCAACAAGGTCAACAAATACTATATCAGCTCTTTCTAGATCAACAGTTAGACAGACAGAAAGCAATCAATTTAAACTAGCATAGCACATACCGCGCGACTAAGACTGAGTGATAGATATAGCGAGGCTAGAAGCTGGTGGAAGCGATATATCAAATTGTAAGACATCTGCTTATCTATCATCTCCGGAATCTTCTGCATCGAAGTCAACATCCAAGGGAATGCAGATTGGCTCAAAAGAAGTGCCAATTGAGGAAATAGAGGGCAGAGTGGCTTCCTCTTTGCGCAAGGGCGTAGGATGAGAATGAGGACGAGAAGGGGCTTGCTACTGCCACGGGCTGGAATTATAGGTGAGTGTTGAAGTCATTGTTAAGCTGCACACGCTTCTGGCAAAGGATTTTGGTTCAAGTTGGAGAATATGGCCAAGAGAGTGGGCACATCACCCTTTATGTCCTGACGCAGGAGACTTCGCTCAAGCGTTAATACAACTATCCATACCAGGAGGGGGTTTGAGAGGAGGCCGTTGTACTGCCCTCCTTGTTCAACTTACGCAACCCCTAAACCTCCGAGCCAGGTTAATATAATTGCATTAATAAAAACCTCTCACTACCTCGCCATCATCTTCTGGCCCAAAACATCTAACGTAGACATTAAGTCATACCCATTCCCTTGTAGAAATCACCTCCGTCAGCTTATACAGCTAGCACACCATAATAATCCAACTGAACCACTCAGCCATGCCTAAATACATCTCTTGGGGCTCCAGAGTTGGACCAGGTCCACCGCATAAGTCCAATGGCTTGCATGAAGTTACAAGCACACAGCGCGCTTGATCATGGTCAGTCATCCTCCGAGTCCGTGACACACTCAAGTTGCTTTGTTGCGAATGGCCAACAACTAAATGGCTGTCTCTTGAAACCGGAAACGCTGCACCTGACATCACCAATCCATATATCGGAGATGAAGCAGCTTCTCGAGGAGGGTGCTGCACTGCCGTGTCCCGTTTCCATTGAGCCAAACCAATACGGTTGTATTAAGACTGCCTCACATCTCTGCTGACGTTGGCTAGGGAAATCCCTCGGTGACTCCGGAACTAGCCCCCAGACCGTTGAGTGCTTGCGGCCTCCACCTGACTTGACGATAGCCCGCTTCTCGGCCAAATGGATGATCATCCTTGGCCTTTTAAACTCCTCACACCTCAGCGCCGAATAAGGGTCCAAAGAGTATGCTTGGTGTAACAAAACCCACTCACTCCATGCCACACTAACCAGCTCAGCTAAGGCCACCTTCTTATAGCAGGCCATACATCGTTGAATAGGCAAAGTCTTGGTATCTGTAAATGCATTATAGAAATTCTGTACAGTAAATACCTGCATGGCCTGCGTGATAGGTTGGCACCATCGCCCTGCCTCTGATAGATGCTGCTTCTCTGAAAATCGCATCTCTATAGTTGTAAGAACCTTATTAACATCCTCGATTTGCTGCTCCATGCTTCTTTCTACATACTTGCTATCTAAACGCTGTCGCTTACCTAGCATTGGGGGAATCATAAGATCACTTTGCTGCCTTTTTCTTGTTGCCTGGATTGGTTCCCCCACTGCAATATTGATACATAACTCATCCTCTGACTCAATCTGGTGATAGGATTGTATATCTCTAACTATTCCTTCTGATGGACGACTGGATATGCCACTTGGCGAAGAGAGAGGATCCGGCATAGGCTACCGAAGAGGCCTTAGCGTTCTCATGTATTGGCTGTAGGGAACCTCTGTGCTTCGTCTACCACGGATTGGCTGGATGGTGGAAGAGGGTGATGGTAGTTGAATTGGGGGAATGTTTGATATTGTGATCTTCCCTTTTGTGCTTTCCTTTGGTGCAACTAGTTGACTGGATTGGCTCTGCTTAATTGTTAAGAGATGGCTTTTATATTCTTCTGCTGGGACTGGGGCTTGGCGTATACTACTAACTGCTGTGGGTGTTTCTGGCTTCCTAGAGGTAATACGATTGATTAAGTCTTGTACCTCAGGACTTAGAACACCTATATCCCAGGGACGAGTATTGCCAGAAGCATCTTAATTTTGGTTAGACATAATATAAGCAATAATATAATATATATTCATAATAAAAAACTATTATAATGCCAGACAGTTTTTGCCATTCCTTTCTTCTTTCTTATTTACTAAAAAAAACACATAACTTTATAAGAGAATACTATTTCTCGAAGAGAACATTGCTCCTCATACTGTATATGTACACATGATCTAGCTTGACTGACTATTTTCTCACCATAATGTAGCCACAGACCTCAGCTGGTTTTGCTTTTTCTACTACAATACCACACCTCACCACAGTCCAATACATACCAACAACTTCACCAACCCAATAAGCACTCTAAAAAAATACACCAACTATAATAATACTAATGTAATCATACCCCCAAGCCTTGGCTATCTGTTGCAGCTGATCCAAAAGCTACCACACCAGCTTCAGTAATATGCTCTATTGCCACTGTGTTAGTACACTTCTTATACGTTCTTGCCCCTACTTATCTTCCGTCTTTTCTTTGTCCTCCTTCCTCTTACACTCCTCATTCCTCTCCTCATTATTGCAATAATTGCCTCATACTAATATTCCTTATTCCAATCTACCACAATGAACACTCCAGGACCAAGCCAGACACCTATTCGAAAGCCAAGGAAGCCAGCAGAATACCAAGGTAGCGCTGGCGGCGATGTATCCATGACCTTTCTCGTCAAGACCAACATCCCATCCCGCTTTTCGTCTGCTGAGGAATTCCGCATTAAGGGACTCAATGCCGAGACTATTGCTCAGGTATACCTCCCTTGCCCAGACTGGCTAAAGCAACCACAATATAGTGCCCTCTCCCTTTCCTACCACCCGGACGAGCCAAGCCCGTCTATCTTCTTCAGCTTGAACATTTCCCTCTACCACCAGAGGATCACCTCAGAGGATTGGAAAGACCAATAGTTTATTATGACCAGCCGTATACACCCATATGCCCTAACCTGGCACCTCAAACAAACAGCCGGATTGGAATCTGAAGTTGGCACCATGATGGAATATACAATCCCAGTTCTTATCGTCAGAGATCAGGGATACCAACCGTGAGTGCACATCCCTACTAATACAACCTTCTATACATCTAGCTAACTGCCTTCTGCACACAATAGACTCCTTGAACGAAACTTACAAGGCGTCACCCTATTCCCAAACTTCTCCCCAATGATCTCCTTTACCGGTCCAGTTGTTGGCTCTGGCCAAACCCTTTTGCAAAAGGAATCCACAGGTCTAAGCAACACCCAGCTCAAATGCTGTGGCTTTATCCAGCAATCGACCTATCTATCCCCACCTGATATGGCCAAGTCACCATTTGGCGGGTTCCACTACTTTCAGATTTTCGTTATCTTCCCCATCCACGCGAACCTATGGACTATTATTCACAAGAAAATGGCCGAAAGGGAAGAGAGCCCATTCTAACCAAATGCGCTATTCATATGCATTGGAAAAGTCGTCAGCATACTCAATCACGACTTAATGGTCAACCCACCAGAACATGCAGATGACTATGTTTTAGTTGTTGTCCCTGACTCCTTCAGTTGGCCTCACCGAAACCAAGCAAGCACATTGCCGCCATCAACTCCAACCACTTCCCCCACAAGCCACCAGACAGGTGCACGACCAACACTAGACTTTGCAAAAATGAAATACATCTCCCCGATGAAACAGAGGCAACCAACAGACCACTTGAACCAAGACGAGCCAATCCAGCCTATCACACCAAATTCTCCCCCTGCCAAACGAATGCTATAGGATCTTAATACCACACCATCCAAAAAGCCCCGATCTATTCCACCTGCATCTTCTTCATATTCCACAGATAGCACAGCAGATGAAGTCGCCCTTGTTACCCCGGCCCCAAATACTGACACCGTCGATGAGATCCAGGCACCAGGACCAAATAATGATCCCTTCACAAGTATAAACATAAGAGCATCATTGAACATAGCAAAACATGATTCCACTACATTAGTGGCAGACAAGCCTAATCGCAGAAGCCTAATCAAGAGACAATATCAAGCATAATTTAACTTTCTATTCATTTTATTGTTAGCTACTAATTTTCCATTTCCTTCCAATTAGTCTTTATGGTATCTTGATCTTAGTATTTCAGGAACACACATTCATTCTATTTCTTAATCTTTAGCCTCAGTATGTGTATCTATATGTGACTTATAGGGTAGGCTGGCAGGAGATGGTCGCAGCTGAGGTAGCTCTGGGAAACAGCACGTGGGAGTCCCTTGCTGTAGGGAAGGTCGCTTACCCTATAGCCAGGTTTCGGTCAGCTCCAGCATCTAACTTAGATACTCTTCTCTTAATAATAAGAATGTTGGATTTCCGTTTTCAATTTAAAAGATAACTTCCTACCCTACAATGAAAAATAAATCCTCCATCTAAATGTTGAACGTGCGGAGCACGTGAAACAGTCACGTGATGTGATTTGGGTCGGCTATGCGTGTGTTTTATGTGTGTTGTTTCTATTTGCTGTTTTCCCTGTATGACCTCCATAGCAATTGCCCGGCTGGCCGGGCAAGCAGACAAGCAAGAAGGAGGAAGGATAGATATATCCTGCCTGGCATAGCCTAGATGATAGTCTCCTTTTCTCCTCATTAATAAATTGGTCTAAACAGGCTGCATACTGTTATTAGTCCCTATTTTCATAGTGTGTAGCTTGTTTAATACTAAAAGTGACCTACCCTATAGCAAAATATATTTAGGGCTCCTCAATGCACGCTTTCAATTCCACGATTACCGAGTCACCTAGCCTACTCAATATTTCAAAATACCCCGACAAAGTCAGGATGGGAGACAGTCCCCCGCTCTACGGGTTCTATTTCGCATTGGCGGTATTAATTCCTATATGCTAAGTTCCTATCTCGACATACCCAACACCATTATGAACCTGCCCCCCCGACTATCCCCTCAGAACATATATGATATAAATGGAGACTTATTTGGAGATAGAACTCTAGCTTAGGTTACTAGATTCACGGGGAGGCAGATAGCGGCGCTATTAGTATGTTTCCTCTATGCTTTCCAGCCTTAAAGCGGATCCTCGGCCCCAAAGGATAGTGGTTTTTTCAAATGTAAGTGAATTATCACCTCCAGAAGAAGCCCTTAGAAACCCACAAATTTAGACAACCCCTACTTAAAAACCACCCCCTAGGTAACCAAGAAACGCAAAAGGCAATGCAGGAAAACAGCAGGAAGGCAACGCAGGAAAACAGCAGGAATGCAACACAGGAAAGCAGCAAAGCAGCAGGAAAGCAACGCAGGAAAGCAGCAGGAAAGCAACGCAGGAAAACAGCAGGAATCCAACGCAGGAAAACAGCAGGAAAGCAGCGCAGGAAAGCAGCAGAAAACACCTAAACTCCCAAACCACACCGCTAGCAACTACACACCGCAAACTAGTTATTACTTTATATTATACCTACCAGCTAGGTTTTATAGCAGCAAGTCGCATACCATAGGACATTAAGTCCTTGCAAGAATCCCTAAGTTATTGGAAATCTTCCCTTAGCAATAAAAGCAACCTGTAAGCTAGTAGAAGAGGATTTGGCAGCAAGATCAAGGATGCTAGGGGATAAAGCTTTCCCCTTACTATCTGCTGATAGCAACCTCCATTATATTATAAAAGCAATATTGAGCCCCCAGAACCCAGTATAAGAAAAAGCCCCCCGAACCCACTATAGGAAAAAGCCCCCAGAAAACACGACATGTAACTCAAACGGCACCTACCAACTAGGTTTTCCAGCAGCAAAGCGCATACTGTAGGAACATAATTCCTTACACAAATCCCTAAGGGCTTATGAAAGTTCCCTTAGCAATAAGTGCAACCTGCAAGCTAGTAGAGAAGGATTTGGCAATGTGAGAATGCTATCTAGTGATAACAACCTTCTACATACCACCAAGAGTAATATGAAGCCCCCAGACAACCCACCAAAAGACACATCAAAACTTAGTACCCACTAGCTAGGATTTCTGGCTACATAGCGTATGCCATAGGGATTAGATCCCTTGCAAGAATCCCTAAAGTAAATATCTTACTTTAGCAATAAAAGCAACCTATAAGCTAATGGGGAAGGTTTTGGCAGCTATATAAAAATAACTAACAAGGGAAAAGCTTCCCCTTTACTATCTTCTGATAGTAACCTTCTTCTATACTTGTAACGTATACGCAACCCCACAGACCCCACCCATAAGGTATTAGATCACCCATTAGAACCTCCCCAGACTAGGTGAGGGAAATCCGTCAGAACCCAGCCTGGCTTGGTGAGGGAACTTAAATACCTCATAATATATCAGTTAGGAGTAGCTTTGCTCCCCTTATTCCCTAAGGAATGTGCCATCTGTCCACCCGCTTACCCTCGATAGCAAATATCAGTTATAATTTTATGTCCCTATATGAGCCCCCACTAGCTCACTGCTTCCAATAATTGCACTAACTAGGTTTTGCAGTAGCTGATACGCATACTATAGGAATTATATTCCTTGCTAAAATCCTTAAGATAAATAGCCTTACCTTAACAATAATGGCAACCTATAAGCTAGCACAGGAGGTTTTGTTAGCAAAGTCAAACCTTATTAGGGGATATAATTGCCCCTTACTACCAGCTAATAGTAACCTCCTTGGTCCTAGAGTACACCAAACTCTAGACCTAGCATATATAAATATATACCCCCAGAACCCACTGTGTGTAAATATATGCCCCTAGAACCCACTGGCTCCGGAGTGCACCAATCTCCAGAGCATAGTAAGGTGCTATATCACCCATCTAAATGGTGCCAAACCAAGTGAGAAGAATCCATTAGAATAAGGTTCGGCACCATAAGGGAGGCACCCAAGCCTGACTAAAACTAGCCAGATAACAATCATATGCTAGGGTTGGCCACTACCACATATCACCACAGTAGGAGAATATCTATATTACTAACTATGCCCACCGAAGGCTTTTACTCCCACAATCACCCCACTAAAGTAATATTCTATTTTCCCTATCTAGCTTCCCAAGATATTTTATAAGATACCCCTAGCAGGAGGACTATACTTGCCTAGCTTTATCTATTGTGGATTCTATTGGGTGGGGTTACCCCCTATATCTCCTAGGAAATCCTTAGAAGCCCTTTTATTAGCAATAGTGGAAACCACCCACCATCTGCTTATAGGCATATCAGGTAGCTATTAGAGCAGGTTCGCTGGTAATACTTTCATTATATCTACTTGCTAGCAAGACTATAGCCTATAAGTATATATAAATTAATATATAGTGGTTATTATTAAGATAAAGTATAGATAAGGTACATTATTTTCATTTTAGTAAGGCCTAAGCTATTGAAATAATATTATAGTTAGGGATGTTCAGTTTGCCCTATGGTAAGAAGAGCTTCTTATAATGGTCTGATCGGTTCCCAAGGGATAAACCAGGTTGCAATAGGTTTATATTGGCAGAACGGTTGAGGCGTTATACTAAGCAATAGCGGAAGAGTCACTTAGAGTATTATATCTAATAATGCACAAATAGATTGTGGTAATTAAATTATATTAAAAGCTAAATAGCTAAGTAGGCTATTTAGGGAATAGATGGGGTTTATATACTAGCTACTATCTTGGGTTTGCGAAGGTTCGGTATTAAACCTAAACGAACTCTATTAGATTTCTATTCTTAAATTATAATTTAGAATTATAATTTATAGTATTAAATTATAAAATAAATTATAATCCGGTTCCTAGATTACGGTTTAGAATTGTGATCTATTGCTAATTGGTAAGAAATTTATGGGGCCATATATATATAATTTAAGGCTGATTAAAACATAATATAATATCTCCCCTCCGAAGGTCTTATCCTTAAGGCCAATAAGTAGGCCTATTTCAAATTTCTCATTGGTTGGCCCAACTTAGACTTCTTAACATTCGTGATACTAAGCTAATAATTATGTTAGACTATATTTCCAAGCGCAAGCCTCAATTAATTAAAAAGGTCTCAAAAGAAGACAATAAGACTGCTAAATATAATTCTCTTTTTGCTTTTGCTAAATTAAATAACAATCCCGCTAATATATTGTGCACATTCTATTTTAAATATAAGAAGAAGTGCAGAATAGAGAATATTAGTTAGTTAAATAGGTATATTAAGTACATTAAATATAATCGCATTTACAATGGTATTAGGGTGGCTTCCTTATATAGGTCTTTTTTTTTCCTTATATATATTATTCTTTGCTGACTGTTATAGTAAATAAGTTGGTTAATTAGTAGAAAAAGTTGGAATAAGAAGAGGAGGAGGCTAGTGAGAAGATTTTGGTATTATATAAATAGCTGGCAAAGTTATAGAGTTTTTTAGCCATTACTATAAGTTATCTTACTTATATATGAAAAATAAGGAAAAAGGTTAAGGAGTATGGTTCTGATTTATTTACTTAGGGTATGGCTAAATTAAATAAGGAGGATGGAATCCTTTTTGTTCTTAATTTTAATAAGCAGCATATTTTAAGTGATTTGCATTATCTAGGTGTTCTAGATAATGTAGATTGATTGTCTTTAGGCTTGGGTTATGATTTTGATAATATTATTTTCTCTTTGGGTTCTGGTATTGTTAGTGAAAGTTCTTCAAAAGCCATTAGGAGTATGTAAAGTATTCCGATGGTTCCCATAAATTTTCGTTTTCCTCATATCCTTTCCATTTCACTAGATATTCAATTTTACCTTTTTTCTTTCTTATATCAAGTATTTATTCTACTTTATATTCTTCTGGTCTATCGACTTCTACTTTAAATATTTGTTTTTCTATAATAATTATATTTTTATTAATGATTTTGAATAGTGAGATATAAAAGATCGGGTGGATCTTAATTTCTTTAGGTAAGTCAATTTTATAATTATTTTCTAAAATTTTCTTCTTGATTGGGTATAGTCCAATATATTTATAATTAAGTTTTTAATTTAGTCTTTTAATTATAATGTTTTTTATAATAATAAGGATTATATCTCCTTTTAAGAAGGTTGATCTTTTTAATCTTTTTTTATTATAGTGCTTTTTATATTGATTTTATATAAAAGAAAGTTCTATGTATAGTTCTTTATGTAGATTTTTGAGTTTATTAATTTTAAGTATAGCTACTAGTGTGATGGGTCCCTTTTCCATTGGTATTCTATAGGCATTTAGGGTGAACCTAAAGTTGGCATAAGCTAATATTAATTTTGTGCTTTTATTATAGGCAATATTCTAAGTAAGTTATACAATTAACAACTTCTCAACCTAATTATCTTATCTATAATTAATATAGCATCAAAGGTATATTTTTAGTATTTAATTTATTCTTTCTATCTATCCATCAACCTATAGTCAATATATTGTGGTGAGCTTATAGTTTAAGCCAATCCTATCCATTAGGCATTATTAAAAATTCGAAAAGAATGGTGATTCTTTATCTAAGATAATCTCAATTAGCAGTCTATATATATTAATAATATTTCTTATAAAAATATATAAAAACTATTCTACATCTATTGCTTTTTAATATAATATAAAGTATAAGAATTTAGTAAGTCTATTAATAATAATTAGAATGTTATTATAGGCAGTATCTATTGCTAGGTCTAATAATAGGGGTAGCTTTATAATAAAGTCTATTGTGATTATATCCTATGGTCATGCTGTGATTGGTAGTGGCTGCAATTCTCTGTATGGTTTGTGTCTTTATGCCTTTATTTTGGTATAAATAATGTATATTTATATAATTTTTTAAATGGTTTTCTTAATTTTGGGAAATATAAATATCATCTTAATTCATTCTAGGGTTTTTATAATTCTTTAATATCTATGGAGTGGGTATTTATATATTTATCTAATGAGTAGTTCCTTTAGTTCTTTGGGTATTTATTATTTATTTATTTTCTTATCGTTTGGTAATTATTTATTATACTTCTGGATTTGCTATAGTAGTGGGTTTCCCTGTTCCACTTTGTGTATAGCGATTCCTTCTTTGGGTATTTCTTCCCTCATTATTGTATTTAGTCATTTGATTATCTTTTTCCAAGTTATTATAATATACTTCTATCTGAGGTGTCCTGCGTTAGTATAGCTTAGAAGTTATTTATTGATCTTAGGTTATCCTATATTAAGGTCGGTTCTCCAGCTAATAGTATTTGCTCTATTGTTTTCCATTTTCTTAATATGAATGATAATATAGTTAAATTTTGCTAGGATTTTTGCATATTATAGTTATTATTTATTGAGTTCTTATGTTATAGCGAAATATATAATATTCTTATAATTTATAAAGACTTTAATTTAGTAATGGGTTTTTAATAAATAATATTTAAATTTTTTAAAAATATTAATTATTATAAGAAATTCTTTATTGTAGATAGGGTAGTTAAGCTCTGCTCTATATAATTTATATAAGTAGAATGCTATTAAGTATAGCTTACTATTATTATTTTATTGTTCTAATTGTACTCCTAGGGCAAAGTCTAATATATTGGTCTTTAGTTTGATAGGTTTTTATAGATTGAACATTTTGAGAATTAGTTTGCTAAATATTAACTATTTGATTTCTTTAAAGGCGGTTTGGGCCTTAGTGGTAAATTTGAATTTGATGTCTTTTTTAGTTAATTTAGTAAGGGGTATTACTATTTTTCCGAAATTTCTAAGGAACTTCCAATAATAGTTAGCAAATCTTAGGAAGGCTTGTATTTCTTTAATTATTATTAGTTCTAGCCAATCTTTAATTACTAATATTTTCTTAAGGTTTATTTTTATTTTATTATAGGAGATATAATGTCCTAAGAAGTTTATTTTTACTATATAGAAGTGGCTTTTCTTTGGTTTAATTAGAAGCTTTGTGTTTTATAGTACTTATAGTATTTTATAAATATATTCTATATATTCTTCTTTATTATTTAAAAAGATTAGGATATTGTTTAGATAGTATATTATAAATATGTTAAGGTATTTATATAATATATTGTTAATTATTTATTAAAATGTAGTTAGCGCATTAATGAGTCTAAAGGGCATAATAAGATATTTATATAGTCTGAATTTTATTTAAAATATAGTTTTCCATTTATGTCTTTTAGTAATATAAATTAGATTATAGGCTCCCTTAAGATTAAGTGTGGTATAATATTTCTTGCCTTGTAATCGATCCTTTAGTTCCTTAATTAGGGGTAATGGTATTTTGTTTTTAATCATTATATTATTTAGCCTGCAGTAGTCTATAATTAGTTAGAGCTTGCCGTTCTTTTTGGGAATGAATATAATTGAATATCCTACTATTAACTTTAATATTTTAATATATTCTTTTCTTAATATTTCTTTAAGGTATTTTTTAAATGTCTAAAGCTATGCTTTATTGAAATTGTAGATTTTGTGAAATGTGGGTATCATTCTGTCTTTTAGCCATATTTTATAGTCTTATTGGCTATATTTTGGTAGTCCTATCTTAAGTTCTTTTGCAAAGAGTTGTTTGTAAATCTAGTATTAGGGTGGAATGTTCTTAAGTCTTTCTTCTTTTGTATTTAGTATCTTAATTCTTTTCTTAAGGTTTTTGTTCATTTGTGTAAATATTTTCTTAAGGAGTGCAATAATCTTTTATATACAATTCTTTAATCCTTTAGTCTATTTATATTATATTTCTTTAGGTATAAATAAGTTTATTATTTCTCTAGCTTGGCTTCCTCTATTTTTGTTAATAAGGCCTTAAGATCTTATATCATTCGTTAAGTTATCTTTTTAATTATTGGCTACATTATCTCAAAAGGCTTGTACCTGGCTAGTGCGCTAGTCAATTAGTGGGTTAAATTGGTCTAGCTATGGATACCTAAGGACAATATTATATCCTCCAAGATCTATAATATTGAATTCTTCACTTTATATTTCTCCTTAAATAATAACTTCTAGTTAATCAATCTATTGGTTAATCTATCTATTTTTATAGAAGAGGGCATTTCCTTTTATATTAGATATTTTATAAGGATATTCCTTATCCTTTTATAATAATATTAGGTTATTAACCATTTGTGGGCTAATGGCATTTATATCTACTCCACTATTTATTAATGTAGTTAACCATTTTCCCTTAATTTATATTTATAGTATTATTTTGCATTGTATTTATAGTATATTAGACTGTTTTATATTCCTTAGAGCCTTCTGTTGACTTTTCTAAATCTGCTCTGGCCACTCCTATTGCTTTTCTATAGGGGGCGATCCTTATTTTTTAATTCCTTTTTGATGGCTTGGATTTTCCTAACCAATATGCTTACTGAGGTGGTGGCTTCTTAGAACCTTTTTTTTACAAGCTTTTATACTTTGTGGTCTCTTCTAGTGTATTATAATACAATCTTTCCTTTAAAGTGGTATCTACATTCTTTATATAAGCAATCTTCTGGGCTAGTCTTATTTCTACATTCTTCGGGGTATGTATATTCTAATTGTTTAAGCTAGACTATATTGATATTAAAATATTGTTTGTTGATTTTATAGTCTTTAAGCTTTTGGTAAAGGTATGGGTCTCTGTGTGTAGTGTCTTTTGGTATTTAAATAGGGAATGCATTATTGAGGACCTTTTCCTCTATATATATTGTGTAATTATGGTATATATATAATGCTTATAAGATAGAATGATGTTTTTTATTATTAATTCTTATCTTTCTATTATTATCCTTCTTCTATTTAGGAGTTTTATTATCTTTTGCCACTTTATAATATAAAATAGTATAAATATAAATTCTATTATATCTTCCTTCTGGCCCTAGGCTTAGTTAGGTTATGGTAAGTTCTCTTGCGAGCTATTCTTATTTATTATTAGATTTACTTAATTAAATGCTTTCTTTTCTTTTAACTTTAGATAATATAAATATGATTTCCCAAATTGTGTTTTCTTCTTCTCCTAAATATGTATCTTATTTTATATTAATTGTGCTAAAAGTGTTATATCTTTTTATAGTGGTAGTGGTTTATTTATCCCATTTGGATTATTATGAGGGACCTTCATTTATAAAGTCTTCTAGATATATATCTTCCTATTGGATTAATAACCTTAAGTAGCAAGCTTATATTGCTTTATTTAATATAAGATAGGGTATTTATTAGAGTCCTTAATATATAATATTATATTTTTTGATTTTTATTATAAGTATGTTATCTACATCATTTAGGTTGGTATTTAATATATATTATTTTTCTTTATGCATTATTGCTAGTTTCTTATTATTATATCCTAAGTTCTAGTACTTTTTGGGTAGTGGGACTAAAGTCTATTTAATTCTATTTATAACTCCTATATACTTATTTTATATTGGTTTTTTCTTTTCTTCTGGTTTGTATTTCCTTGTGTTAGGTTTATATATTAATGGGTATATATCTTCATATACTATATTATATCCTAAGCATATTATCACTAAAATTTGGTTATTTTTGGTAAGGCAGACTAATTTATAGTTTTTTGGTATTAGTTTCCATCCTATAGGGGGTTCCCTAAAGGTTTATTCTTTTGCTAAGGTTTTCAATAGATATAATTTATAGTCCATTCCTCTTTTTTGGAATGCTTTATGCATTTCCTTGAGATTTCCTATAAGTATGTGATTCCATACGAAAATGTTGCCTATTTTGGTAGGTCATTGCTACTAGATTTGGCGGCTTCTCCACATTACCTAGCCCCACACTGTAAGGCATCTTTGCATAAAGCCAACCTTCCCGTTTCCTAAAACAGATTCAATACTCACCGCCTTCCTAATTAAAACTTCTCCTCCTTCACCGCCTACCTAATTAGAGACATCCCTCTCTCACCGCCTACCCTATTAATAAGACCCAACCGCCTACCTCTTTAGTAAAGGTCCTATATGATATCTTCTTTACCTCATTGCTTGTCCCAATCCTCGTCCCCAATTGTTACCCCTATTTATATTATATAATAGTGCAATCCAGATAAGGCATTGAGTGCCTAATGGGCAGAGTTACAGACCCATCGTTAGTTTTATTTGTCCCATTAAACCCCATTACGTGGAGTCTTACATACAGTTGGAGCATGGACACTCTTTCCACAATGGTTTGCAATTTAAGCGGAAGGGTCCATACAGTGTGAAAAGATAGTGCCTGTAAACGGTGTACCTCTAAGCACCAGCCTAGCGACACCCAGAACGGATGAACAGGTTGAGCAGAAGATGTAACTTGGCAAGTCGGGCAAGGTATCGGGGTCGATAAGTCACACTGTCCACATAGGCATGGTTTGCTACGGAGCGGGCTAATCCGTATACTTACCAATGTCAAAAAGTACCATTCAACACCAGCCAGCTATGGACGGGTCAATAAGTAGAGCCAAATACGTAAATACTTCTACTCTGGCTCATCCTTGTGGATAACCCTAGGGGTCATCCAATGACCCTTCAATCCCTCGGCTGACCCCTACGCCGTAACCCCGAACCATTCTTTCCCGGCTAGACCTTTAACTCTTCCTATTTTACTCCCCTTTGTCCTGCGCTTCTCTCTCTCAAATTCCCTCTCAAATCTCTCAATTGTATCCATGGCCTGTTATGCTTGGTGACCAGCATACTGAACTATCATTATGGCTCGAATCTCCAACCTCCCTAGACGGGCTATGCAGCGACGCAAGATACCTCGAAACAGAGCTTCGGCCGGAAATCATTCACAATCCGTCCAGAAACCATGCAGTCAAGCCCAAGTTGGACAGAACCGTGCAGACACAACACACAATGACGCCCAGGACTCGGTGTCCGAGTACTCGGATGGCAGTGAGCCTGAGTCTGAGGATGATCATAGTGATTCCATTCGGAAACCCTCACAGAATGCCCGTCCAGGCTCTAAAAAGGACCAGAGGAATTCACTTATGTCAGTTGATGGATCCAATGAAGCCTCAGACTCCGAGCTCGACTCCGGTTCTAGTTCAGACTCGGATTTGGACTCTGGATATGCCAGTGCTGAAGAAGATCCGAACGAAGTAGCCGAATACTACAACAGGTTGATTGATCACTATGAAGCAGAGGGACCAACAATGGCCAACCATGACGAAAATACGAAGAAAATGACCTACCCGGAAGAAAAAAGATGGAACAAGTATGCTGCTCCCCTTGACCGCTAGGAGAATCTGGACTGACTCTAAATTGTGAGACAGGTTTTGCAAGGCAACTAAACGCGACCCCATTGAGTTGCTAAAGGCATGCAAGGTATGTATTTTCAAAGCCTACTTACATTGGAGAGTAAAACACTTCAGAATCAAGAAAGAATCTTCTATCATGACCTACTGGAATGTTATCAGTATAGTATATGCCATGAAGATAGCGCGATGGATGGATGGTGGCGTACTTTATGATATTAGTAATGTTAGTTTCTATCTATTATTATAGTACTCTTATAAACTAATCAGTATTGCTAGTGGATTTACGCTAAACTTATGCCTAAATTTGATTTAAATATATCTAAAAAGGAGAAGTCTGGACTTTTTATTGAGGACTTGGACTTGATTCTTCACCATCATTATATTTATGATGATCATGTATATATTCATGAAAGACTTTATGTACAGCTCGTGTTGATTCTAATTATTGCTGGTGCTACTACCACTCGACCTGATGCACTCATTGGCAATGTGCTATATAAGCATATCGAATTTCAGCTTTTTCCTCCAGGCCCTGGGGGAAATCGGTCTCGTCTGGGCTTGGTGGTGAATCTAGTGAAGGTCAAGAAGTCAGCGGGAGTATCCGAGAAGAAGATTTTCGGCTTTCATGAAGAAGACACCCTTCTGCATGATCCTATACTCCACATGCTATCTTTGGTGTTTGCCGATGGGGCATTTCTCAATGACTTTTCCAGTCCTGAACGAATCTATGAGATGGTTGTCCCGACGCACATGGACCGGGTGAAAATACCATGGAAAGAGGAATGGCGAGGACGACCAATTTTCCGCGATGTCGATGGCTTGAAAGTGTCGCTTGAGAAGGCTCTAAAGTATTGTAAGACAAGGGGGGATTTGATACGCCTTGGTCGAGCCTTGGGCTATGCTAAGAGGCTCGAGTTCTATGATATTCGCCGTGGGTCTGGTAAAAAGCTACATGGTAAGGGGGGAACTTTATTACCATCTGAACGCTACTAACGGTTTACAGAAAAGCTCACCCCTGAGGAACGGAACAAGGCTATGGGCCACCGGCTAGAAGACTCATCTACTTATGTGCGATATTACATGACCGATTTCATTGGTGCAGATATACAAGCCATTACATTCGGCAGCGACCCACAGACTGATTTCGTCAATTTGATAAGCCGGCTTGTGCGTCATGGGAATGCTCCAATAAAATTAACTGAAGATCAAAAAGATGAGATTGCCAATAATCCCAGATTAGTCAAGTATCTGCGAAAACGATCCCAAGCCATGGCGAGATTCAAGAAGCAAGGTTATCCAACCTATATAGCTGCAAAAAAGGCTAGTGTTGCTAAGCAGTATGAGAAATACCGGAAGAGAGTTGAGAGCTTGAGGAAGATGCTATTAACGAAATGTCTTGAACGCGCTATCTTGGAGTTTCACAAAACAATACACACTAAGGAAATCGACTAGCAGTTATAAGATATCAAGCCATCCGAACTACTGGCACCCTCGACAATCCAATATAAGCTTAAGGAAAGAGCTAAAGTGGCACGCTTATTCTCTCGAGCCGCTAATGTAAGCAACAGAGAGGAGCTTTTCGAGCTTCGGATGAAACTCATCCCGGCACTTACACGGCTCTGCAAGCGTCGGGAAAGTCCACGTCGCCTACAGAACCCACGCAAGTCCGTGAAAGCTGATTCACAGACCTCAACGTTATTCATCAATGAACAGCCCCATACTTCTTCTCAGCTGGAGGTAAAAGTGAAACATAATATTCCCATAGGTGCGACCGTTCCAAAAACACTACGCTTACAGGGAGCATTACGGACATGTCCCTTTTGCAGATGGCGAGATTCAGAAGTCAGCGAGGAGCAGCAGCAAAGGAAATGGCGAATCGATAGTCTGGCAAGACATATTCATTCCCAGCATTTTCCGAAGATCGAAATGCCGTTTAATTGCCCCTACGGCGATTGTCAGGCAGTTCTCGGAACTAACGAACACTTTGCCAACCATGCAGCTCGCGAGCATGGAGATCATTATCCGGTATCAATTATTCTAAAGTAAAGTAGGAAATTGCAGAAGAAAAAAACACACCAAAGAACACATTTACTGTATTGCTCAAATAAGTTGAGCTTAGTGCCTAGCTAAGAACCACGCACGGCAGCTGTCATGAGCCATGAAGAGAGGGCCAGCAGTTTGAAACGTTGGTTGGCATGTACAGGATGGAATTGAATCGGGATATTTAGTAAGGTGACTAATTCAGCTATCTTTGTAACATAGACGGTTCCCGGTGCAATGTTTAGACACAAGGATGTATTACACTGCCACCCTGTGAGTATATAATGCCTAGGCTGGCTCCCTCTGAGATTCGAGTTTTCTTTCCTCTTCATCTTCATCTTCCTTTCTATCCTCTTCTGCTGAGAATGTTCCCTTCTGCCGCGATGGAACAGATGATCTTTGCCGGGCATCACGACCCTTCTCAACCTCTAGCACAGTCAGGTCAAGCACATCCAACCCCGCTAGCGATCAGGCCCGCGAGTCGGACAAAGAACAGGCCGCGTCGTGAGATAACACCCACCTGGAAAGTCAAAGAGGCAGGGTCGTGGGGTGCGGTGCTCGTTGGGGCAGCGCAGTCAAAGCATAAAGCGAGAAAGAAGAAGAAGTATGCACAAAGTGAGTTCACTATGGGAATTTGATGTTTAGTAGCTAACTATATTTAATTAGGGTGGCTAAAGCGTCATTTGGTTAAGAGCACGAAAGATAAAGCGCAAACACATAATAGATTCTTAGATGCTACGAGGGAGTTTGTGGGCTTCCCCTCAGTAAAAGAGCTTTTTACTTTTGGTCCAAATGATTGAAAGGAGCTATACCAGGCGTTGGACAGTTAGACTGCATTAATTTTGTTGTTTTTTCCCCTGAATGATTTGATCAGCGGCTAAGTTCTACAATGGATTTAATGACCTGGCCGTGAACGTGTTGCAACTAATCTTGGATAACCTGCAGCTCTAATAGTTGGATAGCAAGACGGCGCTCAGACTTTTGCCTTCTTAGTCAGTGGAAGATTTTTAATGGTTATCGACCTGCTCTCTTTCCAAGATGGTTAATTAACTGTTTCCTTGCGTGGGCCCGTTGCTCTACGAAGAAGCTGGTCTACAGTTTGTGTATCCCAGATAGGATAGTCAGATTCAGTACCATAATATCCACAATATCCATAATACAAAGAAGCTACAAAGTGGGCTACAAATGGACTATGACCGAAGTAACATCCTATAAATCATCCCCAATGCCTTTAGTAACGGCCTACTACAAACAATTATCCGAAATTATGGAATCTATCACAAGGAAGCATAATAGAACCAATAAAAACTTCTCGAGGGCTATACAGCACCTTATGAAAAGATACAACCAAATGAGTCGTCATTACGGTACAGATATATACATTCAAGCGCGCCGAAATCATCAGCACTATAACTTCATCTCAACCAGCAATCCATCATTCCCACTTGCAACCGATGCACTTGTAAGTTTGCTATTCCAAAGGGATTTCTTCTCTCTAACCGTAGGATTAGGATAAAGTGTATCCAGTCCCTATTAGGAAAAATCAGGATAGTTTTCAGTAGAAAGTGAGCATTACGTGTTTGCAAATGACTTTGCATTAGGGAGAGATAGCCTCTAGGTTGAAGCTGAACGAGGTGGAGATATTTATGTTACCTGATACTTAACTCGATATCAATTTTAAGTTCAATCTCAACTTTCCTCATGTACTTGATATGCTGCTAGTGACATCTCGAGCATGAAAAGATCTACTAGGCTTCCCAGTGCAGTAATATGGCTATGAAGTATCTAGGTCTAGTTAAAGAGATCTATACTTTTAGAAGGCAGCAGTATGGGTTGATAATGCAAATATACGTAATATGCCCTTAGAGACTTGATTGCAACCCAAGATCTACCGTATAAGTCAAGGACTTTGACACACATTACATTATGCAAACTTTATGAATATCCAGTACCTACGCAACTCTCACCGCCTACTCGAAAAACCACCGTTTCACTTTGGCCAGCTCACCGCTTGCCTAATTTGTATCGTAATATAAACGGTGATTATTATGATCCGTCAACCGTTAGAGATAACACGCTTTGACCAATTCTGGACACCGCTGGTTTAACCACAAACGGGTTTAAAGGCTAGCTGTTTTGGACCATAGCCCGTTTTGGGCTGCAACTGGCTTCGACACGGCCATATTTGGGCCTGGCCTGACGGCTATATGAGCTTATTGTTTTATTTGGTAGCATCCATAAATACAGTACCTATGACAATCTGCACCATTTTTTCAAAGTCAAGACGTTGCCTTCTACGCTATCTTGTTGTCATCTCACCCTGATCATCATCTCGCTATAGGAAGCGACGAATACTATCTTTTGAAACCTAGACACTGAATGGCTGGTCAAAAATCAACGCGACCACCTGCTGGTGTGAATTACACAAGTAATGACGAGATTTATCTCGTCGGGCTCTTCGACGGGTTGAGGAAGTCTCCATGACAAAATAGTTCCTCAGTCTCCTCCTTGAACTCCTCCACAGAAATTTTAATAGCTTGTGGCAAAGGTGGCGTTTGCGCATCATCCAAATTGCTGGAATCGTAGCCAAGCTCTGGAGGCTCGCTGGAATATATATGGCGTTTTTTTTCCGCCCAGGTTCCGCCAAGTGTTTCATGCGGTCCCCTTTCCCAATGTCGACGGCTCATTCACATAATGCCCTGCATTCCCAGGGATTCGGATTAACGTAGCCTTGACGAATTTTAGAAAGGGACGGACGTAGAATATATCTACCTCCAAATCGCTGTCCGAGTCCGACGATGAATCAGAATCGGAATCGGAATTGGCAATTTCCTCGCCCTCCGCCTTGTTTTGACATAATATATTATTTGATTCCGGCTGAGTGGCGCTCAGCTCTCTCATGAGTGATTCGATGAGATGTGCATGACAAATGAGCTGGCGCAGATTGGGTTCGGGTCGGGCAGCCTCATTGGTGATCTTGGCCTGCGCTACTTGGACCAGGGTGTAAAGAACTGTGGACGACAAGGGATCCATAATGCAATATAAAATCTTTACCTATAAGTAGACTATAGGCATGGCTAATATAGTGGCTAGCTAAAGTAAATCAAAGCAAGAAGCCTTATCAGACTTACCTTGATGATTCATCAATATTTTAGGCTGCTGGGATCATGAACTAACCAGCCACACGCATGATAGTCCTTGTGGGGATTTAGCAGTAGGGAAGTTGATTCGGCATTATCCAGGCAAAGTACTGTACCTGCCGCTTGCCGTAATTTTAGTGGGTAGGAATCTTAAATACGGAGCCAGCTAGGACTCTGCGAGGGCGCCCAGTCTCCAAACTGTAACCTCTACCTCAGCATGTGTAAAGCAAGCGTCGGCAGTTGGCACGCGACAGCCAAATGAAACCTGCGCATATCGGAGGGAATGGAGTAATCTGCAGTAGGGACTACGAAGTAGTTCGCCTCCGTTTCCTACACATCACAATAATGACATCACAGAGCTAGTCAACTTGCTATGATATATTATGAGCCCTTAACACCTCACAATCGTCTGAGTGCCAGTAGTCTGTGGGCAGCAACATCATGTATGGCGGGAGAACACTGTAGCAATGAATTTGGGGCTGAATTAACATTCCAATCCGCGCGTCACGGTATCGTAGTCCTGTATCTGGTGCAGGATAGTTTGCTGGCGATCTTATGATGAGGGGATGGCGTTATGGTGATGGTGGTATGGCGTTGATTGGGGTCAGTACCTCACTTACCGCTAGGTTAGCGGGTCGCTATCAAGATGATCCACACACCTGAATTTAGCCGTGTGGGTAGTTCATTTATGAGGGTCAGGCATTACATACCCGGGCTCTTACGTTCTCACGTCCTCCGCAACAAAATGGATGCTGTTCTCGAGGATGCAGTGTCGCCTGGGAGTAGGATAATAGATTAAAGAGGATAGGGAATCTCAGAAAGTTTGTGAGGGAGCCCTGGATTTGCTTGGAAGAAAACCAGCTTATGGTCAATGACTGGGCAGTCCTGGAACACCTGGCTAAGCTTCTTGGATTCTATGAGGATGCTGTGAAGACTCTGGAAGGCGATGGCCAACAATGCAAGCGGAAAGGAGGGTGGGTTGGCTTGTATAGGAATGTATAGGAGGTTATGCAGGGATTCAAGTTCTTATTGAAAGTGCTTGAGGACTATAAGCAGCTTGCTTCTAAGATACCCTATATGAAGCACTTTTGAATCAATATTAATCTAGGTTGGGAAAACTCAACAAGTATTACAGCAGGCTGGATGAGATGCCAATCTACTATATGGCCTTAGCGCTGCACCTGGCTTTCTGGTGAGGGTATTTCAAGAATAAGTGAAAGGACAAGACAAAATGGGTGATGAAGGTAAAGCAGATGGTCTAAGAAGTGTGGGAATCGGACTATCATTACCTGCAGGTAATCTGGAGTCCCGTAGATGATGAACCAGTTGCAAAGTGGCAGCAAAAGTATTATAATCTGTTTCAAGCATACTGTAAGTATACGCAATCGGTTCTTGGATATAGTTTGGTGAAAGAGAAAGTGATTTTGCTTGATGACATTAATGAAGATATTGATGAGCTTGAATTATAGCAGTTGTTGTGGGAGGATAGAGATAATGATGTTAGAGATCTAATATCATATTGGCATGAGTGCAAATGTTGGTATTTTTGTCTTTTATGAATGGCACTGGACTTCCTTATGATCCAGCTGATGTCAGTAGAGTGTGAGAGGATGTTTGTGGCGGCAGGGCGGATGGTGATGCCACTATGAAATCGGCTGGATGCGGATATTATAGGAATGTGTCAAGTGCTGCGATTGTGATTATGGGCTGGGGTGATTGACGACCTGGACGTGTTACTACTTCCAACTGAGAATGGTAGTGGTGGTGGGGTGGAAGAAGGATTGTGGGTAGAGGTGGGATGTGAAGAAAAGGGGATGGAAGAGTGGGAGTGGAATAGTTTAGCTTGGAGATCAACGACTTCAACCAGTGTCCATTTAACTCAATTTGAGGGATAGTTGATCAACGCCACTGGAGAGAGTGGTTGACCAGGTTACTCACCGCCACTGAGCCATTCAGTTGATTGAATTGAGTGGTGCACATCCTTGGATCATATACAGTGCCTAAACTGAAGATATGACTAAGAGGTGGCAACAACGAGCCGTTGGGTCTGTCAGACAAGGTTCCTAAGTTTCCGGAAGACATTGCTCTACTTACTAAAACGCTAATAGGTGCGTCACAACCTGACATCTGAGTGCCAAGACGGCAGGAGGCTTACTTCGTACTAAGTACGATCTCACTCTCCGTGTTGAAGTCCAGAGCTCTAGGGTCTCAAAGCCACACAAAAAAAACGGGCAATCGCCATCAAGTCGACACTGTCTGAGTTTACGGAAAGGGGAAAGTCGCGGTGGACACGTCTTTGCCTATCTGTTACTGGCTCGCGTTGAAGCGAAACTCTCAGCCCCCGAAGAGAGCCACGACCATGCTAGTCTACTTCGTGCTGGCAGCAGCAGACTACCCTGCGAAACTTAACGCTATTGGGCTTCGCGAGGTACTTAAAGTGGGAGAGTATCGCTTGGAGTCGGTTGATGCCGGCGCCGGCTTTCTTATTGACCGACCGAAGAGGATTGGAACAGATAGAGAGGTACTTCATGGTGCCTTGGTATCATAACTGGGCCACTAGGCTCTCTTGAGCCGGTCCGGTGATCACGGCTAAAATAGCCGAGCGCCCCAATTTTACTTCATCCCTTTGAACAGGCCGAATAAATATCCATCCATCCATCTATCCAACGACCTGGCCTTTTTTAATACTCATTACCCATGATGCAACCCAAGCATAACAAGCCATCCACTTCCGGCTCACAGTCCTTATCCCATCTGGAACATCTTACGGCCCGTTTCTCCGATACCTCGATTCAAAGTTTTGCCGGCGCTATCAGTGGGGTAGCCACCAGTGTGGTAATATGTCCTCTAGAGGTTATAAAAATCAAATTACAAGGAAGAGATGGTCTCCAGTTGTGGACACTTGACTCGATCAGCAAACGACGTTCATTTCAAGACAGAGGCCTGATTGGCACTGGGCGAGCAATATGGCTTGAAGGGGGATCAATTGGTATGTACCAAGGATTAGGACCGACCATTGTGGCGTATCTTCCTAGGGGTGCGATATACTTTACAGTATATCATAGAGTGAATCAGTTTTTAAAAGAGAGATTTAGTAAGCAACCCGTCCTTTGTAACTGACTTAGTCTGAATAACTGCGGGTAGTGCTAACCTCTGCCAAACGGCCATCAACAGATTTGGGTATCCTCAAGTGTGTCCGCAGTTACTGGGGGTATCTGTTCGATATTATTTACGAATCCATTATGGGTTATCAAGACCAGATTTATATCTCAGGCAAGTATCTCTACGAAGGATACTTCAAAAGAATACAAATCTGCCATAGACGTGGCTTGGAAGATGTATTGCCGGGAAGGTATTACTTCATTCTATTCAGGGCTAACTCCAGCTCTGTTGGGAGTGACACACTTAGCAATACAGTTCCCATTATATGAGCAGTTCAAGAGGTATTTGACTGGGGCAGGGCTTGGGAATTGGCATGAGGACCAGGAATGGCTTCAAGTTCTAGGGATTATAGCAGCTAGCGCTACAAGCAAAGCTTGTGCAATTGCAGCTACATATCCGCACGAAGTTATTCGAACAAGATTGCAAACGCAACAGAAAATATGTCTCACTGCACCAGTGGAACTGGCGAGGCCGAGTAAGGCCCTAGACTCATCCGTGCGTGGGAGTGATTCACGAAGATCAAAGTGCTGCGATGGAGGGGGGTCATGCGAGAAGTTCCCTCTTCGATACCGAGGCATTATTAGCACGTTTAAAACAATTTTACGGGAAGAAGGCTGGCGTGCCCTATACTCTGGTATGGGCACTGGCCTAATTGGAGCTGTACCAGCGTCTGCTACGACAATGCTAGTCTATGAAGCAGTTGTACGAGTACTCAAGAAGTCGAGAAAGCAAGGGAAAAGAAAGCTTGAACTACAGGAAATAACTGAATAGAGTGGTATTTTCTGCCTGAGTATAGTAGAACCAAGCTCCAGAGTGGTATGTAGTAACTACAACGGTCGGGTTTCGGTATTGGATACCCACTCACAGTTGGTGCACACAGTTATTGTTACGATCAATGCTACTATAATACTAGGATTAAAGCAGGATTTATATATGGCCAGTCTTTCTGAGATCACATATCTAGGTAATCTTATATTGGACTAACTTTCTTCATTGCTTGAGTAAAATCTCATCTACTATCAGCAAAGGGATAAAGGATGTAATGATCAAAATGCATGGGAAGGGAGTGCCAATTGGCCGCTGAGAGAAGCATCAACTGCTGGGGAACGGTTAGTGTTAATAGTGATATTCTAGATTTCCTAAATGAGGAAAATAATAAAATACTAACAAGTTAAAAAAGGGGATCAAAAATTATTTCAGGAACTGAACCCTTGATATCACATTCCCGCAAAGATTGCTAAGCACCAATTGAATATAAGTCTACTTCCTCTTTTCCCACCCTGCCAGTTTTCTTAAGACTAATAAAAGCAAGAGTTGCATATTCCTTGCTTCTGCCATTAACGTCTGTCTAGTCGACGCTAAAAAGGTATAAGAGTTTAGTGACGGCTCACTTCATAAGGCAAAGCAAACGCGGCACTAGCCAGTTTCAATACCGTTGTAGGGCCTCTTCCATCCCCATGAAACTTGGCTCCCTTGCCTGAGAAGTAGATGGATTGTCACTCACCGCCGATCTTGATTATTGCTAGCCCCTTGAAAAACTTGCAAACAGCATGCTGCAAGTAACAGAACTGACCGATATATCTTTCATCTTCTTATGGCTATCTTCATTGTTGTATGGATATGCATGGTATTCTTCTTCAAGCTGTACACATATATCAAAGTGCCTTAGGACTACTTAACCCAATTAAGTTACCCAAAGGAAGCGTCTGCCATTTACTTTTACATACTATATTACCTTTCTTATATATTTTTCTTTATAGAGAAAGTAAGTTTACTCATATATTAATAATAAGACATTCACTTATTCTATAGATAATAATAAGGATAATTTTAGAATCATACCAATAGTGAAATAATAATAAAAGAATTTTATTTAATATAATTATTAAGGACTGGTTAAATTTCCTTTATCTAGTTATAGGGAAGTGTATTCTGCAGGTAGTATTAAACTACCCTGGCCCCTCATGGCCCTTCATGTCCCTCCTGTTCCACCAGATATCGCTTACCTAATCGCAGCCTAGGAGGTTGGAAAATATTTAAGTCGGGTGGTCGCCCTTAACCATCCATCACTTTTATTTATTATAGCACTTACTCACCTAATACCTTCCACAATCCAAGATGGTCGACGTACAGCAAAATGCCTATACTAAGGCTTTTATAGAAATAACACTAATATTTCCCATTATCTCTCCCCACAAATTTGATCAGATTCTAAAGTCTAATCAAGACATATTGTTATGGGACCAGCTTGCTATCCACAACCTTGCGCTCCTATTAGGGGAATTGTACTTTTGCATAAATAGCCAACCGCAACCTATACTCAAAGGCTTTCTTTACTTATCTTCCTCTTTTATAAAAGCGAGGTATGAGCTTATTATAAGACATCCTAACTCATCATCTATCATGTACATCCAAGCCCATATCATCATGGTACTTTTGTATAAAACCACAGAGTGTCTACCTTTTACAGATATCGCGATAATATGCCGCAGATTTGAAAGCTGCCTTACATAGAACTGCGAATTGTCACTAATAGCGATAGCTTTCATATATTTGGTCTAGTAAGTAAGGGTTTAGCTAATACTATGATTTGGCTATTAACTTAATAGCAAACACCTATCTCAATGTAATGTATAGATAGTTGCACCATTATAACGCCACATAAGAATGCCTTCCAATACATTCCTTCTTGAGCAGTTCGATACAACATTTCCTCTGTTCACCTTAAAATATATCAACTAGCTTTTTAAATTACCTAATTCTTTTTATCAACTGCATGCAGACAATTGGAAAGCGACATTAGTGGTTGCGATTCCATCACCCAAGTCGCCTTCCGGTCTTCTTACAGCATCAACCTCTACCAGCTTGATATGCGCGGCTCCTCAACAAAATGGCAACAGCAGGGTCCCGGAGCCGAAGCCCAAGTTTAACCCTACTCCAAGGACGGAAATATCGAATCAACGGCACTTAAAACAAAAATCAAAAAAGGTATAATTCTAATAGGTAAAATTGAAAAGGCAAATATGCTATTTTTAGAGTCTATTCGCCCAAGAAAATGCCTTCTAATTATAAAGTATAGATTTATAATTTACAGGAGATTAAGCGCAGGATGAAGACAGATTGCTTCATATATCGCCAACGCCAAATGAAGGTAAGCACCATTTCGATCATTATTATCTTTATATTTCCACTTTTCAGTGGAGAGGTTTGTTTCCCAAAGGTCATCGCTGGAGAGCACCTAGAGAGCACACAGCGCCACATACTTTCCAACAAGCAGCAAATATAATATACTCTCTGAACCTGCGTAAAAGCCACATTTAGAAAAATGGTCTCTTTGCAAATCTTGGACGAACAAATTGCCATTGCCTAGCAATATCAGCACCTCGTTAGCCTTCTTACTGTTCTGCGACAGTTGCAGTCGCTATCACTATGCATATTGCTCTCTCCAGATCTCGCGTCCCCTCCACATGCCCCCTTGCCTTGCCCGCCTTAGGTTATGTTTCCTTAGTGTGGAGGCGTTCTTCATCCCCTTCTAACACTGTTATTTCACCAGTGCGACGAGAAACACCCAACGTGCAATAATTGCACGAAGTCTAAGCGCGATTGTTTAGGCTACAACTCTGTGTTCCAACAGCATCTAGGCAACCAAACCACATCTCAAATCCAACCCACACTGACAAGCCAAATCACCCATCCTGTGCCAAACTCCCTCCCGCTCGCCAGAGCGACTAACTCTTATAACAACCAACCTTCAATACTCCCGAATTCCTACGCTCCAGCTTCTATATCCACTGCCAGCCCCAGCCTCTCAACGAACTCACACAATCACAACCAATACCCTATAAAAAGTAAATCTGGTTCGGAATACCCATCCGCAATTGACCTCACTCTCCAAACACTACTCCTCAAAGCCCAGATAAATATGGCTAAGTGTTTTACTCTAAGTCATTCACAGCCTAAATTTTTAATCACTATAAAAGAGTGGTTAATACTAACACAGACTCTACCTGCCCCACATCAAGCCCAAGGCCTTAAGTAGTATATCTACCTATAACTACAGGCTATTTAATAATATATACTTATTTATATAGTGAGGTCAATTTCATAATAATATTAAATAAATACCATTATGCTTCCAGGAATGCAAGCCAGTGGCTAGTTTTTGCGCAAAAAGCTTTATCTTTCGCACTATTCTATTCTAGTGATTTGGAGATTGATATTAAGACATTGGGCTACATGGTTGAACAAATTGCACCGCTCTATTCAGCACCATCTATACTTCCTCAAGTGGCTATATGTAAGTCCCGTACAATTTTATACGTTCCAGACTGACAATAAAATGAAGGGCCAGCCGCGGAATCCCAGAGAGAGACCACAGATATTAGTAGCAACCTGGGTGGCTCCAGTGTGTTTACTAATGGCCAACACCACTATAGCCTGATTCCTGGCAATTTTCATATAGACAATGGTGTCGCAATCAATTCTACAGACTATCATTCTTCCCAAGGGATCACTCCTGTTTTGGATGGAACCAACGGAGAGATTCGAGTGGATTGGTCATGGATTTAGGCCCTGGAGCGTCGATGATGGGTTATGTGTGGGCATGGCGAGAATGACATACGGTTTTCTGCGAGAGGAGGGTATAAAGGACAACTTTGTGAGCCGGGGGCTTCACCGGGCGATGAAGACGGTCCGAGACTGGTGGGTGGACGGCGAGGATGCCGGTCATGGAAAGTCATGTCCGTCAGAAACGGGTAGGGACGCTGAACTGAAACACGGTCGGAGGCGAGGCGGCCGCTCTGGGTTCCTTATGTTCACTTTGGCGTTTGACATTGAAGTCATATAATGCTTACTTTCTCAGTTCCGCACATACTAGTTCTGGTCCAAAGCTATATTTTGCGCTTAGGATCTGAAGGTACTCCT
Organism: Mariannaea sp. PMI_226; assembly: GCA_024336345.1. Taxonomy (NCBI): domain Eukaryota; kingdom Fungi; phylum Ascomycota; class Sordariomycetes; order Hypocreales; family Nectriaceae; genus Mariannaea; species Mariannaea sp. PMI_226. The sequence continues at coordinate 2,028,474 of JANFOG010000009.1, forward strand.
TCATGGTCTGGCCACGTTCTGTCTTTCATTGAGTATCCTTCTTTGCCTTTCTTAATTTCCTCCACGCAGCAACTTTTCGACTACGATGTAACGAACAGTGGTGCTGTCGTTATCCAGGATTGTGGCCCTCTCTGTCGCGTTCATGTAGTCTGTAGCCACACTGAGACCTTTCAAGAAGGTCACATCTAACCATTCATCCACATCTGTCCATCCACCTCCATCTATCCATCAAATCCTGATTGATCCAATTGCAGGTCAGCCACCCTCGCAGAGTTGGTTGCTAGCTAATTTTTGCATGTGAGTTCGGGGCTCGCAGCCGTATCCGTCATCGTGGAGAAGAGGTCGTCTAAGTGTACCTTCTCGAGTTCCCTTCACCTTGCCTGTATCCGGTCCATCTTCGTCGCTTCGCTGGTGTCATTTCTAAGCCCAGGACCTGGTGTCACATGTCGCTAATGATGCACCTGAATTGAGCTCATCCTTGCTCCGATTCAACCGTTGTGTAACTCTCGCGGCCAATTGATTGCGTGGCCTATTACAGAGCTAAATGCTCCCATGGCTTATTGCACACTTGGGCCCGTATTTATTCCTGATACAACGCCAAACAACCACAGAACGCGTCGTCTCGTGATATACTTCTGTAGTTGACACATTTCACGCAAGATCGCTTCGGCCACGAATCCACTCCGAATTAATGCCAGGTTTTCCATGTCTGACCGAGATTGTTCTGTTGGTGAGACTTAGCAGATACAAGCCTCTAACCGTCAGTCTGGAGGGAGCGAAAGCGAAGTATTAGTTCGGGGCTAGCGACGGTTTGGACTACTAGACTGCTGCATGCGCAGTGAAGTAACAGCATATCGCGAAGGCTAAAGCTGGAAGGAAGTAGATTGTGAGTGCATAGACATCCAAACCTAAGGGTGAGGTTGGGGAAGAAGAGGCGTGTACGATAACTGCCCGCATGTTTGGTGGGCTCGGGGGCTACAACAGGGTTGAGAGTTACCCAGTTCCGATAGCCGGCTTATAAGTTGGCTTATAAACTTATACTGACTCGAAAAGTGTGTAAATTTACCTGCACCAGCATCACTGGCGGCCAGTTTATCCTTAACAATGATCTGGTTCATGATCTGATTCGCCAACGCCACCCCATTGTTGTTCACCTCTGTCAATAGCCCGTCGGGCTTGACCGCTAGGACATCCCCCCTCGTCATTTCTTTCCACCCTTGCGCGCTTTTTTCGCAGCCTCGGCGGAGGAGTTCAGCAAGTCTGCATTCGGGTCATTGGCAATCTGCTGGGAGAGCAGCTGCCCACGGACTACTCGCCGAGCTTGCTGGGCTTGGTTCCCCGATGACTCAGCCTGGTGCTCAGCCTGCTCTCGGTCTTGCAGAGCCGCGAGCCTAGCAGAAATAGTTAGAGTAGACTTCTGAAATATATAGGAACATGTAATACCAATCTTGATACCAGAAGCTTTCTGGCAAATCCGATCTAGCCGTGACCAAATTATAGTAGATTTCACCGTCATCTGTCGTATACTGAGTATAGTTATCATTGACGGTGACCTCGTTGATTTGCCACAGCTGTGTCGGTTCTATTTGTGACTCCTGGTTGGAACTTTTGCCTTTGCGATCCTTCTTTTTCTTTTCCCCTTTCACCATCCTTTTGTAATTCAAATAACTTATCGAGGTTGTTAATCACAGGTAGTAAATCGAAAAACGTATGATCAGAAGTTTCCCAAGGCAAAATGGATAACTTATAGGTCTCGAGTTTTCGGTAGAGACTCCAATGACTGCTACCAACAGTAGGCAGCAGTGGCCTTTAATCCTAGTCCAACATGTGGCGGGTGCTTATTGGTGCGCTGACCTGCAGTTCAACTCTTTTTGGACCTGCATGCAACGTCGATGTGCGAGCTTTCCCTCGGCTGGACTTATCTTGTAGACAAGAAAAAACACGCACCGGAACAAGCATTGAATATCTTTTCCCATCGGAGTTGGCTTTTTCTTGCGAAGTATGTAGATTCTCATTCTCGTAGATTAGTGAAGCTTTATGCTCGTTTGAGATGGATCAAATCAGCTGAGTTACAAGTGCCAAGCGGCTTTGTCCTATAACCAACTATATATTTCCTAGTTCTACAGAAGTGCCACATGTTGAGACCACATATATAAGGCGAGGCTCCTCAATACTAGAAATTTGCCCATCTTGTCTTGGCAAACTGGCAACCAGGCAACAGAGTGGATCAAGCGTCCCGGTCCGCGTGGGTGATTCCTAACAGAGCTAGCCCTGTAGCCCAGGTCCGAGCGCCGTATCCTTACCGAGAATAACCCCCGAACCACAAAACTCATTATTTCCTCTACAATCCTCACTACGTAATGATCGGACTTTCAGGTTCTTTTTGTCCGCATCATGTCACACGCATCAGCCCACCAATCTGCGTCCGACCATCCTGCATCTAATCAAGCTGAACCTGACCAAACAGAACCCACCCCACTAGAGTTTGATCAACTCGAGTCTGATCAATCCACATCTGATCAATCGGAGTCTGGATCTCTAAAAAGGGCTCTCGACGATGACGATAATGTGTTGGTTCCCATGCGCTACCCAACCCTGCGCGATGAGATGTGGAAGTCGATTGAAGCCAAGAAAGCTGGGATAGAGGAAATGGTCCGGCTTCAACTGGGGGTTCGATCGTGCCGTGTGACTGTCAGCGAAATCTGGAAGTCAGGTAGCTTTAACCTCGCTATTCCCATTCGCTTACCCAAGGGACAAACCATCTATCTCCGTCTTCCTAATGCGTATCGCATTGGAGAGGAAGAAAATCCCGGAAACGCCGAAGAAAAACTGAGAACAGAGATTGCTACCTACCTATGGATCCAGGAGCATTGCCCTGACGTCCCAATCCCTATTCTACATGCCTTTGGGCTGCCAGACGGATCTACAGTAAGTGTTCGCAAATATTCCTAGCGGTTTCTGGATTAATAAGAAACTTAGTTCACACATCCGTCTAATACCCCTGCTTGGGAAAGAATTTGTTGGAATTTTAGGCGTCTGGTTTTCTTCCTTCTTGGACGTCCCGTACCTATGCGTTATGTGCAACGACGAAACATTCTACACTCATTAGGCCCTGGGTTTCTACTCCTCAGCGAGGCACGCGGTGAGAAACTGTCTTCGTCTTGGATGAAGCACTGCAATGATAAGACGTATCGGGAGAGGCTATTCCGTGGTCTTGCACGTGTCTCGTTGTCACTCAATGCAACTCCATTTTCACGAATTGGGTCCATGTTGTTGCGCCCGGATGGGTCGATTGGTTTATGCAACCGGCCGCTGAACCTTTATTTTCAGATGCTCGAAAACGAGGGAGTCCCATCGGATATTCCACGCCATCGTACATACGCTGAGGTGGAATCGTATCTTTCGGATCTTCTATCTCTCCAGGATAACAAGATCCGATACCAACCCAACGCAGTACATGACCAAGAAGATGGCCAAATGCAACTTGCTGCTCTTACTGCACTGAGGGCCACGATGCATCACTTCATTCGCCCAGAGTTCAGGGATGGCCCCTTTTTCTGTACGCTTACTGATCTGCATCGGCAAAATATCTTCGTTGATAAAGATTGGAATATCCAGACCATTATTGATATAGAGTGGACACATAGTCTGCCTATTGAGATGCAGCTGCCTCCCTACTGGCTTACGTCAAGGCCAGTTGACGGTTTTGAGGACCCCGAGGCTATTGCCGAATATGAAGCCGTGTTGGAGGAATACCTTGCTATTTATGAGGCCGAGGAGAAGCGACGTAATGGCTTGGTGATTCAGGCATTGATTAAGCGGGATGTGTGGCAAAGGGGTAGTTTTTGGTACTTCAACGCCGTTTGTGTGCCAAAGGGCATGTACACTATTTTTAATAGGCACATCCAACCCCTTTTCAATCAGGAACATCGTGGTCTGAAGGTTTTTGATGAGGTCTTTTATTGGTACTGGGGATTCGGGGCTCAGAACCTGCTAGACAAGAAGCTTGGGGACAATCAAGACTATAGAGCAAGGGTCAAAGAGGCTTTCACAAGATTGCCAAGCAATGACTAGATAACAATAGTACATACTTCACAGACATTGAAACATATATCCTTCCAGGAAGTTCTTAACCCCAAAAACCACGTCAAAGCTGTCTTGGACATACTGTAGACTGTACCCATAGCCTCGATATTTTGTGATCCATGCAATTAGTATGCCAAAAGTCTCATGATACCTCAGTGGAAGCTTGGCAGCGGAGAGCGAGGTGCGATAGCGTAATGTTTCCATATCACGTCCCCGTTTCGCCCGATGTTGTTTGGGCTCTCGAACTAATGATAGGAGCCCCAATATGATGAATAAGAATCCAGCTGGGAGTGGGAGAGCTCCATTTCCCTTGCGTTTCAAAGATTACTGTCAAGTTTCTGCCGGCATACTTCTTTCTCATGTGCTTGCACAAGTCTGCTACGTTCGAATAGGATTTACCACAATATACACATATTCTCATACATTAAGCAATATGGAGCTCTGCATTCTGCATTGGCCATCTGGTGTAAATATCTTGGTGTGAAGGGCATTTACAGCCTTTGTGGATCTCCCCTAGAGCTATGGAATTATTTTTGGTCATTGCTGCATCAACGCACTAAGCATAAAGTTAATATCATTTTAAGAATATCCTCGAACAATTACTTACATTTCGCTTAATTTTCCAACAATTATCGCATTTTAGTGTGTTATACTTTCTTTTTCTTGGACGCACAGGAGTGTTCTCCTCTGATAGTTGAGGGTTAGATGGGTCTTGCCCAATGTGGGTGTTAATGTGTTCAGGGAATTTCAATAAAGTGCCATTCCAATCACAGAATCCGCATGATATGGACAAATGGAAATCATCCTTATGTACCTAAACCTGATCTTTAGGTAACATATTGCCACAATCATCACATTTCACTCCCTTATGCTCAGTCAAAATGTGGGACTTGAGATAGTCGGTATCACCCCTGAAGTTACAAACCGGGCATCTCTTGTGGCACTCCATATAGTCCTCTAATAAATCATCTTCAAAAACTTCTTCACAGATCGGACAGATTAGCCACAAGTGGTTCTAGATTAAGTATTATTTTATATTATGAAATGGTTGAAGCACCTTACACACTATATAAGGCTCAAGCGCATGATCCATGATATATAGTTGAAGGTCTTTGTTATTTGGGTAAGCCCAATTATAGTAAGTATATCATAACCATTTATACTCCTCAACTTGGTGGTAGTTAAGATCCAATGCAGGATAGGCCTTACGATATTCCATATAGATCTCCATAATATATAATGCAGCATGCTCAATATTGTTTGTAAAATCGTTTTCTAATAAGGCGCATACCTAATAATAAGCAAATGAATGACATTTATATATATATTCCCACAATCTCCGCTCCACTTTCACCTCACAATTAGGAAATGGGCAAGTGAGTAAATTGTGCTAAGATATATATTGTAGAAATTCATTAAAACTTTTCTTAAAGAGGTTATAATAATTATTATAGTCCTTTTAATTATAATTCATCATAAGATGGCTAGGTACTAGCTCAATAGTGAATATTTGTTAGCACAATGGATAAGGTCGATGATCATTTTCAAGATGGAGGATAAGTGTAGGCACATATTCCTCATAACATCCAGTACATTCATTAAGAATATGGACTTAAAGATATAATAACATATCGCCAAATTTAGGTCTATCACATACCTTACATAATCTATCCGGATACTTAGAGTTAAAGTGCTTATTGTCTGTAAGCTCACCACATAATTCACAAATATTATAAGCATGTCCTTTGATTGCATTATTTAGTAGGACCATGCAATATATATTGCATATAGTAAAAGCAATGGTAGTTGGTTCTTTGCAAGAACATGAGCCATTAAATACTCCATAACTCATATAGGCAAAGAAGATATTTTTTGGTGCTTTATAAGTATTGTATTCCTGCTTTTTAGGGTAGAAAGTTCTTAGATATCCTCGATAGCGGGAGAGGTCTTTTTCTTCATTCCTCTATAAAAGAAAGGCTTTTGACTCTTGAAGGTCCTATAGTATAGGCCATAAATGTTAGGAAATTGACAATCGATTCCTTTGATCAGAGTGGGAATGTTTAGATGCATTTCTAAATGCTCTTCGGATTTTGTTATCACTATATATGCCATAGTTAAGACCGAGGGCATCAAATGGACTATATATCATAATTAGGTATAATGGGTGTGTGAAGGTAATAGATGCGTGATAGATGCGTTGGATAGATGCGTGATAGATGTGTTGGATAGATGCGCAATAGATGCGTAATAGATGCATTGGATAGATGCGCGATAGATGCGCACTATATATACTTGAGATATCTAAGGTCTCATCTATAGGAAAATGGGCTCCCCACAACAATAATACCATAGGAACTACAGTTTAATTAAGTATATAATTTCTTAGATACTAAAGGTTATTTAACTTCAAACATTCTCTATGCCTTAACTTCCAATTAGGTACCCTTTAAGTCCAATTAGACATTTCTTATACCACTTGGTAGAAAATTAAATTACTTCCTCCCAAGAACCAAAGATTGTATTTATTATAATAAGAAGCTATTATTTCTTAATCCTACAATATAATAATATATATACATAATGAATCCCAATCCTCCAAAGTGTTTCTATTTTTCGCTTATCGCCAATATACAACATAACGTTAGAGTCTTTCAATAAAAGACCATCGGCCATCTTATTTGCAAGCATTAGATAATTTCCTAGTCCGCTAACTAAAGGTTTGAATAGGAACCTTATCTATTTGCTTAAAAGAAACGAACAATACACTCCTCCTTATATGCCTTTAGCTACTCTTCCTTTTTGTCTATGAATGGCTTTATCTCAGCGCGCGCTTTATTATTAAGCATCTCAATCCCGGTGCCCCCATCATGTAGTATAGCCTAATAAATAGCATCTAACTCAAAACTTTTTCTGGCTGCATAATCAAACCAAAAGCGGCCAGACCTCCACGAGTTGCACATCCATATAGAGAGATATGGTTTAGTAAGTTGCTTACCCATCGGAACCAGCCCTCCTTCCACTAATTCTAACGCCTATAAGAACTACTCCATTCGGGGCTCATAAGAGTCACAGAACTCCTCCATAGAATCACGTTCAAGCCACACTTCTGGGCCAGATAATAATAGCCACCAAGGCGGGTCGTATGTAAATTGTGCTGGCATAGCGTTTATAAACTCAAAATCAAATATGACTATAATTTGAAGGGTCTTTAGATCAATAAGCATATTGGAAGGCTGTAAATCGTCGCAGAAAGGTATAAATGGCCCAATATCGTCAATACAGTACTTTAGGACAAGCTGAAGGAACCGATGCCAAGCAATAAACCGGGCCTAGGCAATTTCCAGGTCATCTATAAGGTTGCGCTAAATCCGAAGATGGTCCAGATGCTCGTGCGCCAATGCCTTAAGATAGTCATTTGTACAATCGAAAGTTGAGGTTGGAAATAGGTCACTTAAATAGCCTGCGACAATCGCTAACTCATTCATGTTATAAGTCAGCAGTCTTTTGGTAACTGACCACATATTACCATCTTTCGAGATAGCTCCAATGCAGGCAAACATAAGCTAAGAAAGTTAAAGAAGGTAACTAGCAATTTGACAGTAGATCTTGCTCAACACTAAGTTATTAATACTTGGGTTCAAGACCATATCTTCTTGATCATTTTTCATCGGTTGCTTTAGGACCGTTAATAAGAGCGCCCCTTTAACATAATCTATAATAATAAACAGACCAAACTGCTGCGGGCTCTCCATAGTAAAACCCCAATTATAAACATAAGGGATGGGAATTGTAATATTTTGGCTAAAATATTCCATAACCTAGACCTCATTTGCAACTTTCTCATCCCTAAGAATTATAGCTATATATCCTGGCTTTAGGAAACGGATAATGGCGTCTGGTCCTCCATCGCTAAACTTAAAATAAAAGCTAAAGTTGAAGGACCCCTTAAGGAAACCAACATACTTGGTGGCTCTACCCTTTCCCCAGTATATAGCAATAAATACTCCTAGTTCGACCTTCGCTTCAAAAACTTTACTTAACCAAGCTCTATATTCATTATCCCCATTAATCTCTTCTATCTCATCAAAATAGGTTTTAAACAAAGATATCTTCTACATATTAATAGGGACGCAAATGGAGACAAAATGGATTAGCTAAGGGAAGCAACGGCATACTGTTTGCCAAATAATAATATAATAAGAAAATTGGGTAATAACTAGCTTTATTAATATACTATAATAACAGAGGGGGACAAGATAAATCATGGCAGGGGTGGAGTAATACAGACTTACATTTAGCCGCCTTTAGTCCCACCCTTCTCATCTTTTGTCAAATTAGGCTGCTCATACTTACAATGTGATATTACTTAATTTAAGTAGAGTAACCTTTTCTTTTATGCTTAGGGCATTATATAAAAACATCCCTATTAAACGAAAATAGCCAATCATAATAAAAGAAGTGGACACATAATAACGCTCATAAGTCTCAATCAAAAACTGGGAAATGGCTACATATATTTATTATTATATAGTTGTAGTATAAGATTCTTGCTTTCTGCTTGACATATAATGGAGGTAGTTGTTAATAGTTCCTATGCAATGCCGCCGCTACCGCCGCCGCCGCCGCGCCTACGCTTCTGAGATTCCTCTACTGCCTTTTTCATCACTTCTTCCATCTCTCGCTTTTTTCAGGCTTCCTCGCGCTTTCGCTGAGATTCTTCGGCTACCTTGCGCATCCACTCCTCTTCCTCTGGGGTGGGGACTTTAATAAAACTGCCACTATCGGTTATATTGATATATAAGCTGATGAAGAAAATGACTAAAGAGGAATTAGTCAGAAATAAGCACACATAAAATGCTCCGGGAAGTCATACTACTGATTTCAATTTGCTAATATTGCAGCTAAGAATTTGTCTTAATGCAATAATAAATCACACCAGAGGTAGGGAAGCAGAATCCAAATATATAGTCAAGACACTGGGTATTGTTTATAATTGTAGGGATAGAAGTCCTGGTCATATGCTACCATAAAATACTCGCCATCACAAGGCAACACCATCTCACCCCAACCAACATGGGCAGCAATCCATGCTGTCTTATCGCAACTCGCCTATTATCAACCCTTCAGCTTTATAAAGAGTTGGGAAGCATAGGCGGGTATCACCAGGCTGGCCATTTGCTATGCCTCAGGCTCCTAATGAGAATAAGTACTAGTGATATAACACACTTTGCATACAGCATAATAACCAACAAACCCATTAGCTCTCCAATCAATTAATAATAAGCCTTCTAATTAAAAGAAAAAAAAAAAGTATGCTAGCGGCAAATATGAGGTTATGATTCATTGCCTTAAGTTATATATGAAGCTGATTAATTAAAATTGCAGATTGTTGGCTCTCGGGCTGATTTAGGACCAACTCCTTCATATAGTTAGTGCTCCGCTATGTCCGAGTGGACTTGCCATAATTAATGCAGAAGAGGGGCAGGGCGGTTCTCTAGGCAACCTTATATAGTGCCTCACACTTCAAATGGTGCCTCGCACTTCAAATGGCGCCTCACACTTCAAATGGTGCCTCACACTTCAAATAGTGCACTGCACTTCAAAGCATGCATTATGCTTCAAATAATATGCCTTAGACTATGCCAAATTCGATCACTACCCCCAAAACTATAATATAAGGTTAACTCATTCCATTAACCCATATTTCGCTCTTATTTAAATCACCTCCTTATTAGCAAGTACCTTAGTAAAGTTTGTTTAATCACAATAAATCCCTCGCAATACCTGGTCCTAGTCTTTATTGGGAGCGGGAGGGATTTTATAAAATGATGCACAATAAGATCGGCATGGGCTGGCTGGTGGGGCAGTTCACATAGAATGAGAGAAGATCTTATGCGCTAGTGATAGCATTAATGCCTAATATCTACTTCCCATAACATTACAAAGGTTTATCACGCCTATTAGCACTATGCTTGCTAATTTAATTAATAGATAGCAGGCCATAATTGGAAGAGATGATGGAAGATACTCTCCTGCCATTCATCCCGCCCAATCATCACTTAATAATCTTAAAGTTACACAATACTACCCCAAACATACAGGAGGCCCTCCAATTTATTGATGTAGCATTAACTATAGAAATTCGATATAAAAAACAGATCTAAGCCCTAAGCCCATAGATCACACTAACTGTCCAGATTGAGCCCGAAGAGAGCGATCAGATGGTTAATGGTGAGTGGCGTCTAATATCAATGGACACATCCCTAACCCCCATGCCAGACAGCCATATCCAGCTCATTCAAGTGACCTACTTATTAAATTCTTTTCGCTATCCATTAAGTACATCGCTATTATCACATCTAATTCTTAAATTCATCAAAGGGTTTATTCGGTACCCGACTTCCGTCCAAGATAAATATCAAAAATATCTTGGATAATAGTGATTACATTAGATTTCTCGCTTAGATAGGGTTTCAACCTACTTGGCTATATTATATAGTCTAATATCTAAATAGAAATATTAATCTAAGCGGACTCTAGTCTTTAGTTTTCATCTCTCAACTAGCTAACCATTACACCACTAAGCAAAACATTTAACATAGATCGAAAAATAGTGGTTTTATTAACAATGCCAGCAGGGATATGGGAACATAGGGGATTTATATATGCTAGTTATTATTATACACACCGGACAAGATAAACGATCTTTTAATAAAGACAAAAATGGGATATAGGCCATATCTAAACAGAGATTGCAAAGCTTACCCTCAAATATTAAGATACTAAGATAATGGTTTATTGCTCTACCCTCAAAAGGTATAACTAAATAAGTCTTATCATTTGGATTAAATGGCTGGCGAAGACGCCACATAAGCTTATCCCATTAAGGCATAGCTCCAATCTCTAGACATCTAAACATTTAGGACGTAAGGGTATTATAAGCAAGGAAGGACTGAGTTAAATACAGTTATTTCCCAAGGCTCGCTATTATACCTAATTTACAATATATGATTTTTAGATACTATATTCAATTTCAAACATCCTCTATACCTTCACTTCCAATTGGCTATCCTTCAAGTCCCAAATATTAATCCATTTTCCTCCCGCACCTATCCACCTAATTTATACTTCCGCTAGATCATTAATGATAATTAATTTAGAGATAGCCTGGGTTATATTACTTATTTCTCCTCAATAGAATGGGCATTTAACAGGTTCCTCACT